>HE670791.1:49806-72807 GCA_000313835.2 Heliconius melpomene melpomene | reverse complement strand
ACGATAAGACGATGCTGCGAAACGTAGAATAGACGAGTTGTTACATTATGGAATGATAAAAATAAATATTTCAAGTCCTAATAATACACAAATAAATATTAGCAACGTAACCGTCCAAAAAGTTTTATTAATAAATATTTTTTTCGTTTACGTAAAAAACAAATAAACGATATTTCTGAAGAAAAAAGAAAAACAATTACTTTAGCCCAGTGTTGTTTTAAGAAATTTCAAAATACGTTTCTTTTAAGGTTTCCAAACTTGGACAGACCTGAGGAAAGCTTTCGCAATTTTATTTACAACTCCAATTACGTTCAGGACGAAATGGTTCTGGTTTGAGGCTCTCAATTTCATTACGTAAGGCCATCGATAATTTTATAAACATGAAAATTAATTGCTACATCAATTTTTACTTAGTAATTGATGCAAAAACTGAATAAATATACAAGTGTATATAAATAAATATCCAGCTTCACGCTGTATCCCGCACATAACAGGATAGGCAGAGAGAAGCTAGTGTTGAGACACTCTGTTCACCATTTTACGTTTAATTCTGGAGGTTTTGCGTGTTGAGTGGCGAATTTAAACGTCGCGCTTTGCCTCGACATCAGTACGAAGAAATGTAAATAATAAATATTGAATTTCCTCGGGTGGGAATCGAACCAGTCACGTCTACAGTCACACACTTGCGCCACGACTGGGCTCAAACAAACTATATAAAGGCTTAGTTAAATTAGATTAAGAAGTGATACCGGCTCAAAGGCGATGCAAAGTTAAACTAGAGTACAAATATTCTTCGTTCGAAAACCAATTCCATCAATCCCAGTAGGTAATTAAAGACATTAGTTGGTGGGACGAGGCCCGCCCGATTAGTTTCGCTACAGTTGAGCCGTGCAAGTGTATATCAGCCTTGCGGGAGTTGAGAGACTTGCGAGTTGATAGGACATACCGTATTAATTAACTAAATAAGTCTGCCAAAGCGAGCGCGTCTCCTAAACAGACGACGACGTTGGCGACTCGCAAGTTGTCAGCGGCGTGTCAATAAGACAGCTCGAAACACGGCGGCTCAGGGTACGGGGACGGGGGCGTCGGGCGCGCCCCCCGGTGTGTGGTTTCCTTTTGATGTCATCTTCGCGCAAACTTTACTACGGATCGGCTTTGAGATAGAGAGACGGAGAGTGACTAATTTGGCCCAGCATTTGATCTCGCTCGCTCCCGCCCGCCGCTACTACCGCCGGGTCCTCTAGCTCCTCGCAAAATTTCTCTTTGATCGCAAAGTTAAATTATATGGGAATTGAGCATTAAATGGATACACATGCGAGGCGCACGCGAGCGCCCTGCCCCCGGCCCCGCGCTCTGTCCGAACAGAACGGGTGATATTGTCAAAAATAAATCCCGGGGGGTGTCTTTGACGATTAGGTAGGACTTACATAAATAATAAGCGAGCGACTTCCAAGCTCGTATTTAACTCCGCCTAATTTGTCGCGAGTACGCAGTAGGTAGGTACCTTTGAGAGCGCCGTTTTTACTAGTTTACGAAACAGATATTTTCGCCCGCCTCTCCCTTTGATACAGCACTTTGTGGAGCATTTTACACGAGTTTCTTTTGAGGCCATTCAGACGTTGAATAACGAAAGGCTGTCTTTGATAAACACGTGCGAGGACTCTTCAGTACTTATTAGGGGTGCTCTCTTTGAAAGTGCTTCTTGTGAAATCTATTTGAAACGTTCAAACTCAAAGCGGCTCCGATGAAAGCTCTGCTAATTAAACTGTCACTAATATAATTATGCGAAAAAATCGAACTTATAATGTATAGTATTTATCGGAGAATAACGCGAATAAATAGGTGGAGGATATTAAAGCGATTTTCTTTGACGCGAGCATAGATTGGCAACAGAATAATTTATTAAATACTTAATTATGCATAAACAAATAAATTGGAATGGACGTTAATTCTAAATGTAAAAGAGTTGAGAACAAGAGCTATTAGTAGGTTATTAATGTTGGGTCACACACTCTCGAGACAAAGTCAAAGACGACTCCACAAAGTGGCGCCTTTGTGAGCGACCGCCGCCGCCGCGGGAAGCGCCGTGTGTTTCTATACGGCAGTACGATAAACTCTTTGTCTTTCGATGTCTTCACAATACATATTCGTACTTTAATAATAGACATCGACATGCGAAATTTACTTTCTCGATATTTGCTGCAGTTTATAGTAAAATCTCGGTCCTCGGTCGGAAAGGTCCTCGAATGGCGACCACGTCTCGGCAAAAGGAGTACAGACCGCCCTCCAACCAGGTGGACCGACGACCTTAAGAAGACAGCGGGAACCCGCTGGATTCAAATGGCGCAGGACCGGACGGAGTGGCGAGCATTGGGGGAGGCCTATGTCCAGCAGTGGACATTAAAAGGCTGATGGATGGATAGTAAAATAACTCTGTTTAGAAACATACACATCTACATATATTTACAACAAATAATTTATATTAAATTTGAAATGAACGACAGAACGATTAAATTTTATTGAAATAATAGAAGCCACCCGGCTTTGAAGTCACCCAGTACATGTACAATTAACATCAGAAGGCACGATATTACGTGTTAGTGAGTTCGCCTGTATCGATGATGTCAAAGATCAAAGACCCTGGGGTACACTTTGATGTTTAATTCTAAAAAGACTTGAGTGATGTCTTTGTCGTGGAAATTCGTATGGGTCGTGTGTTTTAGTCGGAGGTGGCTCGGCACCGGCCTCTTGGCGCGTCGGAACTCGGACAAAGGACACAAGCTCGGCATCTGATGAAAAACTAACGAGCACACTTGCATACTAAACTCCCTCATTACATAAAAGTGGACACTCTCAATATTTTTACATATGTCCTGGGAAAATATAAAAAAATATGTTGAACAAAGACAATATCTGTCCGAGTCTTATTATTTAATTTACACTATACATAAGTATAGTCAACATTATATATGTTACTATACTTTATATGACATTATAAAATATTCAGAAAAGTAATTAAGTATCATATAATAACTAATAAAAATAATTTAATAAGTTTATAAAATTAAATTATGTACGACAGCCTTCCTTTACATAAAATAAATATGTCTTTGAAGTATATTTGTATAGAATATTTAATACTGTTAACAGAGATAAAAAACAGTGTTTCTAGGAAACATCTTCAAAGCGAGCGGCGCCAAAAGGGAAAAAAACAATCAAGTCTTATTAAATCAGGGATCACTTGGAAGCAGAAATCAAAGGCACACCTAATTCATACAATTGCAATTACACCGGCAGTCGGCCGAGTGAGGGAAAAAAAAATTAGAAACAGATTACCGAACACTAAATTTAATTACAGAACCAACTCGAACACAACAAATTGGAGAGGATAAACGCGACAAAGTAAAAGAGAAAACACACCCGAAAAGGAAACTCGCAGCATTGATATAAACGAAATTTAAATTAAGTACAAAGGGAAAAAGGAGATGAAAAAAATCCTTTCATTGAAAGCTCTCATCCCCGAAGTCAGAGGGCCGGGCGGCTACATCAAAGACACCTACCTCCCGTCGTGGCCTTATCTGCGTCAACCGCCTTTGGAAATTAGCAGAACGATACATTTCTTGGGAGCCGAAGACGCCCGCGCACCCTTTCACTCGCTTTCAGCATTACTTTTTCATGAAAAGTTTTTCTGTACAGACAGACGGACAGAGGTAATGCGATAATGTAGCTAATGACATATTTTATTCAGGCTTTAAAGCGCCGAGTTCGCTTAATTCAAAGGCGAAACGCTAATGTGTCGGGATTATGCGGGGCGGAGTGCTGTACGAATGATTTTTCAAGTTTTAGCCGGCTTTTAATGAAATGTAGGTTTGCAGCCAGAGCCAGCTCCCGCCCGCTTCCTTGCTTCATGTTTTAATTTTAATACGTATTTTTGAAGGGTTCACTTTGATGTTGCACGTTAGACAAACTCGCTATACTAAATGAAAATGTTTATCGTTACCGACTGAACTCGCTGGCGCCATGTTGGGTAAGTTGCAGCCAAGTTTCAACTATTTCAATTTATCAAATATAATTGGAATATTTTGGTGAATTAATATGCAATCGAGTGATAGCTATGATTAAAATATTATTTGTACAAGTTGTATATTACTAAACCTGTTGTGTGTCAGGTCAAAAGGACATTATATAATAATACTAGCGACCGAAACGCGGCTTCGCCCGCCTATTGTTATAATAAATGATATAAAATAATTACATAAATTTTAGTTGTTGTTCTTATGTGTAATGTAATCTACATTACTGACAAGTTTTATTTGAATCCGTTCAATAATTTTTGTGTGAAAGTGGAACAAACATCCATCCTCACAAATTTTCACATTTATTATATTAATAGGACAATTTTGCACTCAACACACTCATAGTTTCGTACAAAACATGAAATATATAATTATTAAATTAATGTATTAATTAAGTATAATTAATTGAATAATAATCACGGCGTTTTTTAAATACAAATATAAAATTGATACATATAAAATAAAAAAAATATTTAATCTAATATTAATTTGTCCCACGAGATAAGATATAGGACCGCGTTGAAGTCTTTTCTTTGAAAGTACGCAATCGATACTGAATAGCAACGAAAAGTTTTAAAAGCTTTTTCATTTACATGCAACTAGAAAGGCATATTTTTATTGTTACTATTATACTTTTGTTCTTGACAATATTAATAGGTTAAAAAAAAAACAACAATAACCAATAAACGCATTCAACATTCACGAAACGTAATTGAACACAAATAACAACATTGTTATTCAAAATGTTCATAAAACAAAGTATCGCCATAAACAATAAAAATCAAATATTATTTCAAGCACTACAAAAACAATGGAAAATATCGCAGGGGGGCTAAAACAATAGGGTCATTCTAATAAACATTTGACACAAGGACTCTAGAAGTCCCATCAAACAATGCTTGCATACCGTCGAGGGATGCCGACGCCGTAGGTGAGCCTGGTTGAGAACCTCGTCACTTCAAAATTTAAAATCTTTTCTAAAATTTAGTGTATTATATTTATACCTGATATTTTACACGTTCAAATCCAAATTTAATGAAAATCCAGTTTAATATAATTACACTGATACCACTTTCACAAGACAACACTTTCCCAAAACACTTTTACGTGAAACATTCAACAACTATTATTGAGACACAAAGTTTGAAATTTACAATCGAGTTACGTATCTTTTACCACGAACATATATTACGGGAGCAACGATACCACTCCGCTACGAAGCACAGAAGAAACTGGCAGAAAGCCGTCGACAACGTGCGCGCGTCGCACGTGGTCTCAAAAGGAGGAGGAGCCGCTGAGCACTCGGTGACACCATTGGACGAAATCTTCCTTTGATCGGCCGCCGGCAACTAACAACATGTCTGTGCGCCTTAATCTCTGTACTAATGTCCTTTTAAAACAGGTAATTTTATTTAAAAACTTGGTCACTTTTATGGTCAAGCGTGAGCACAGTCAACACTAGGCAAAAATCCAGGGTTTCCACTATGCACGAGGACGCAAGTAACGGCGAATGCAATCCCGATAACGTATTACGCAGCCGTGGTCAAAGGATAAAAGGTTACCTTTTTTGGTCGTACTAACCGTTTTTAAAATTGTACGCATCCCTTTGAAAGCCGCACATCAAAGACATTGCATGGAAGCCAAAGAAATAGGTTACTGTGTTCCAAATGTACGAGCTAAATTTAATATTGACTGGAGCAATATCTGATAATCAGAGCTAAGAGAACTCCTACACTGAAATAAGCATATTGCTATACTTATAACAAATAAAAACATAAAGAAGAGAACTCCTACACCGAAATAAGCATATTCCTATACTTATAACAAATAATTTTCTTCTAATCCTTCGCTCACACTAATATTATAAATGTATGTTTCCTTTTCACGCCAAAACTGCTCAATTGATTATCATGAGACTTTGAACACATATTCTTAGAGATATAAGAAAGGACATAGACACATTTTTTTAAAAAAAAAATAATCCTTTGACATTGATAAAAAATAAGTTTTACAAAGCGAAGCCGCGTTTGAGTCTGTGGTATTAATGCTAATGGGAAAGTTTATGAAAATAGATGTTTGTTCCACTTTCAAGTAAAAATTACTGAACGGATTAAGATAAAACTTTACAGAAATATAGTTTATATATCAGATTAATAAATAAGCTACAGCTTATGTAATAATTTTGTATATTTTAACTATAATATAAAAAGGTTTAAGAAGGTCGTTTGGGTCGCTAGTATAAAATATATTCTTGATGGTTTGGAAAATTCTAAATACGAACATGATCGCCATAAGCTTCTAAAGGTACATGACTAAAATTATATATTTGTATTAAAATTAAACTTAATCTTACAATTTTGTATCATCTATAGCAATCTATAGTACCTACTTATAGGTGACTAGAAGCAGTAGCAAAAAAACATCAATTTAATAAATAATACTGAATTGAACAAATAAATCTTATTAGTGGAAAGAATAAAGTATGTTAAGTTTTGTTTTCGAAACGACGAAAGAGAGTATAAAAATGAGACAGAACCTAAGTATAAAAAATTATGTTAAAACAGATAACAATAAAATTCAGGGTTCGTCTCCACAGCAAATGGTGGCTGATAACAACAAATGACGATTATTAGCTTCACTCTTTAAAAATAACATGTCTCTACATTACACTGATATTTGATATTTTGACAATTTATCAATCCATTCCTAGCAATGTGTAGCGTATTACGTATGCCATTTTATATCTTTTTCCATGACTTTTATAGTCAGAGATCACATTGACGAGTGCTGAAGACGAGGTCTTTTTTCTATTTCTTCTAGTGGTTGTCATTAGAAGACATAAAACAGTTATTACCATTAGAAACATGCGCTTGCGCAATTTATATTTTCCAACAAGAACTTTAACTAAAATAATCCAGTGTAAAGTTATAATATCTCTCACTTTTCGACAATACCAGTTACAAGCTGTACATTAAAGCAAGTTGTCTTTCCACGATTTTTATTTAAGACAACACTTACATGTTATTCACTATTTCATTAACATGTGCACGTTATATAGTAGTAAGTAAGGCTCGAGGCGCTACGAGCCACGAGCACGTAACAGATTGCCGCTGCCGCTGCCGCCGCCGCTCGCGCTCGCCACACACGCCCGCGCTCCCCATATAATGTCAAAGGGTGAGCGCGCCGCCTCACAAAGCGTAAGTGCAACCACTAAAAGCCAATCCTAAGTTTTATTGATACACATTGTATTGCGACAAAGTCTCCGTCGACGGCGCCCCCCGCCCCCCACCACCTCCCCCACCCCCAGCGCCGCACAAAGACAATATCGCGACGTCAAAGGAGCGCCGTCCCGCGCCCGGCCGCCGCCCGCCCTCGCCCTCCGCCCTCCCGCCTGGAGGAAATGAAAAATTAAATTGTCAACACATTTAATATCTGCGAAAACGTGCGCGGCGTCGCCTTTGAGCGCGCCTCCTTTGCGGCGACGGCTTTGCGTATTAAAATTTCAGCCGTAAAATTGAAATTCTGTTTAAGTTTAATTAGACGTCGCCGGAGTTCGAAGTTGCATTAGATCAGCGGCGCTAATGAGGCCCGCGGTGAGCACACGTCGCGGCGGGGAGGGGGCGCGCGGGGTAGGGGGGGGGGAGTGAGCAGGAGGGAGGGGGCGCGCGGGGGAGGGCCGCCTCGCGTTTGATCGGTGCCGCCGCTTTGACAATTATTAAAATTTGCCTCGTACCTCTCGGGTCTCATCTTTTTCCGTCGCCTCGATTACGCCACGGGTTTGTCTCATTAGGGCTTTTGTACAGTATCGCGAGCTCCCCTTTGATGTGAGGCGAGGAGACAGTCCGTCCACCTGCACTTTTATTGTTCCCGCTGGGCCGCGGATTAGCACGCTTCACTTTGAGCTGTCTCGTTTGAGACTGGGGGCCGCGTTCTCCGCTCTCTACTCTCTGCCCTCTGACGGCGGAGACGTCCACTGGTCACCAACACTGGCTACAATCAGTTCGTTAATTTGAAATCGGAGCCACCGTGTTTCAGCATGAGTTGTTCAGGTATCGCAGTTCCCGGCGCGCAGTGTTTGCGAGCGAGGGCGGCGCGCGATGAACACTCGACACCCCTATATTACTTTTGTGCCCTTTGTGCGCGCCATCATCATCGAGCATACGACTCGAATTAAAACTTTACACAGCGATTTGTCACGCCGCGCGTCCATTGAAGCTTCACGTTGACTGCGTCGATACAGAAAAACAAAGCCATTAGTGTTGCACGAGATACGTTAATTAAAATTGTTGTTTTATAGACAAGATAAATAAAACCTTAAAAAAAAACACCAGCTTCACACTGTATCTCTCACACGGCAGGGAAGGCAGAGGGAACCTAATGTTAAGACACCGTTCCCCAGTTTCCGCTGATTTTCGAGGCATTCCAAGTTGAGTGAGCCTTAGCGTCAGAGCTAAGAAATGAAAATATTAATTCATTCCCACAAAAAATATATTAGGGTAATAGTCACCTGCCATAGATAAATCTGATTATTCGGACATGGGAACCCTAAGCACACACATATCAAGTCCAGACCTTCCTTGCGTACAAATAAAAAATTAAAAAAACAACTACCCTACAAAAGAGTCCACGGACATCATTATATACAAGCATTAATTACTAAACAAATACACCTTGTATGCGCATACTTGGAGCGGCGCTCACAAAGGCATGGCAATTCTAGTCGAGTTATCACAGACTACGTGTAATAAGAGAACAGAGAACAGAATCTTCGCGTTTTTTAAATAAAAACCGGGGTTCAGAGGAACACAGAGGGATAAAAGAGAATATTCCTGTTTGTATTAGTAGGTAAAATAAACGCGACATTCGTCGGTACACAGTCGGTGCCTTTGTGTCGCTTAGTCGCCGTGGATCTCGACCGAACGCAGTCATTGTAGGAAATGGAAATGATGACCTCGACAAATGAATAATACTATATATATAGATATATAAAATCGAAAGGTCACTCACTCATCACGAAATCTCAGAAACTACATGTGCTGGGAATCTCAAATTTTGCATAGGAGTTACTTATAGGACGTAGGTGCTCGCTAAGACGGGAATTTGCAATATTCGACTTCTAAGGGGTTGTTTTTGGGGTCGAACGTTTGTATGAAACTTCGTTACTATAAATGCTAGAAGTCTCAAATTTTGCATAGACGTCACTAAGACGTAGTCATGGAGACAGAAATTAATAATAACATAGTTCACGCGGGTGTAACCGCGATCGGGCCGCTTATATGCATACGTACATCGTAAAACAATAAACAGGGTAGGCCCGTTGATAACTGTTATTTTTTAAACATAAGAATTTTCTAAAAGTTTTCACAACTACGAAGTATCATATCGTATAATATAAACAAATTAACTGATTACAAAACCTCTCAAAATTAATTGATTACAATTAAAATTTTACGGAAAAGGCTATTAGTCCCTGTGCGAACTGTAGCTCTACATTTCGTAGGGTCGACGATTTTGTAGGTTTAAATTACATTTAATTAATTTACTCAAATTAGTTTTTTTAGTTTCACGCCGTATACCATACATTGCAGGGTAGCATAGTGTTACGTCACTCCGTTTGCCATTCAGAGAACTCGGTTCCTCACTTTCAATTCAATTCATTGGAGGTATTGCATGTTGAGTTCTGTCTAGCAAAAAAATTAAATATTACATATTTCATTCCCCCAAGTAGAAATGTTGAAATGAACCCACAACTGTCGTATCGACAGACACTTCACACGCTTGTGCCCCTACGTAAAGACGACTCCCTCAAATTAGAATTAAACCAAAAGCTCCGGCGGCGGGACGCCTGTTGCCCTAATGCCATAAATATCATTGTCATTAACTTTAATTAATATAGTTAATTATTAGCTTCAAATGTAATATTTAAACTGACTGACCAATATCTAAAATATATCTTTATTGAACAAATAAAGAACTTAAAATGCTTAATATACATATATTAAACAACACCCACTAAATCCCATCATACATTATTAGCCGTTTGATCTTCCAAAGTGCATCAAAAAGTCACATCGCGACACCCATACCGCCTTCTCTTCAGAAGGTATGTGGAAGTGTGAAAAAAGTTTACCATCAAAAGCGCGACACAACTGTGCTATACACTACGTCAGTACAAGCGCCCTTTAGACAACAGCCCCTTTGTCATACATATGGGGGGTTCTTTAGACACACCTTCACACCATTGCTTGCTACAGTGAAAATAGCTGATGGATTAAATGAACGCAAATTGCTCTCGAGTGATTGAAATAGCTATGTATTACAAATTAGGTAATTATCGCTAGGTATAATTATTTTTTATTTGTTTTAATCTATACAGATAATAAAATTTTAACTCACTGTCTGTATCTGAAAGACATAATATGAGAAAATCTATTTATAGAAGCATTTATTAACCTAATAGTAGAACCTAAAACAAAAATTTTAAATTTGTGTCTGTCTGTGCATTTGTTCACGCTATTCTCAAAAACGGCTGGCGATTTAAATGCAGTTTTTACAGTGTTAGTTTTGTTTCAATCGGTTTTTAAATAAAAAAGTATATCAACATAAAGAAATAAATTGGTTGCAACTTTAGCTATCAATATTATATTTTATTAAATTATAATGTTACTAGATCACGAAAGTGAATCAGATAAGAAAATAAATCATTGTGTAGTACAAACGGGCGAAGTCGCGAGCGGGTCGCTAGTAAAATAATATATGTCTTAACGCAATGCCACAAAAGAAAAAAAAACGACCACTCTCCCGACGTATTCAAATATGAATACATCTCCTTCTTCATCGTTTTCTCTTCCACAAACAGTAATAAAGCCTCCATGAGCGCGACATTTGATTGTCCCGGGCTCGGCGCGGGGTCGCGGTTCAGATTGAAATAGTAATTTGGGCGGGAACTGCACTCCGCGACGTTAAGTAAATTCACTTCGATCCACCGCTATGTGGCTGGCGAGAAGAATAGAAAAACGCTACTGAGAATATATAGAAATATTTTTTTTTTATATAAAAACTAACGGGTGGTTCTCATAATATTAGATAATGATTTTTGAAATTCTAAGAAGTCGTTAACTGCTTATCATCGCACAGAAGCTAATTGAAAAAAAAACAGAAAAATAAGATAGTAATTGTAAGTGCAAAAAGTTGGAGTAAAAGTTTTATAAAAATATAGGAAAATACGCAGTTTCCGATTAGATCTTTTGAATCGTATTTGAAATGTAATTATCCACAAGTAAAAGCCTGATAAGTTAACCACAAACGAGACGAATTCTAGAGCGATCTAAGTCTTTGAGAGATTTCATTTTCAGAGCTTAAATAAAGATTTTGCTTAAGTGTATTTAGTACAATTTATTTATTTTCAAGTACCTATAGGGTACTTTCCGTGGACTAACAATTATGAAATTTGGCACAAAGTAAGAATTCATACAAATAATGTAAACACGACATTTTCTTACTAAATAATTACATACCTAATTCTCTCCTTTAAAAACGCAGACCAAAACAAAAAAAACATAATACCTATTTTAAAACAAAATACCAAAAAATCTTCAAGAAATTTCCAGCTCCACCGCTATACAGACAGGTCCACCACCACTAGGAGTACATTTTTCTATTCAGCAGCATCGGCAGGCAGATGTTTCTCACGGATTGAATAGTCAATGCGATAAATTCGGTTTGAGGCAGACGGCGAGAGGAAGAACGCCAGCAATCTACATAATGCACGAGGCGGGTGGGGATAGGCGGGATGCCGCTAAATTGCATTGTTACCTACATTAGACCATTTTGGAGGATTCGTTCTTACGATTGCTATAAAGTAGAGTGTTGGCCTTTTGTGGTTAATTGATAGTCTCAAAATTTAATAAAAAAATAAAATTAATTAAATCCGCTTCACGCTATATCCCGCACACGTCAGGGTAGACAGAGGGAACTTAGTGTTGAGACACTCCGCTCTCGATTTTTCATTTCATTTCATTCGCTGCAACCCTGCGCTTTACCTTGACAGTAAAGCGAAGAAATATTAAATACTTAATTTCCCCGATTGGGAATCGCACCCACAACCTGTCGCGACTCTTGTGCGCCTGCACCACGACTAGCCCTTTTAAAAACTTGCAATTTTTAAAACTCACTATACAAAAAATAATAATTCGATTTTAAATGAATTCTTAAGAACAAAACAAAAAATATGAGACCAATTATATCACTAAGAACAGTTATAAGCTCAGTAAAAACAACCACCCAGCACGCACCACGAACCACATTCTCGACAATCAACTATCTTAATTGCGAATAATAAATTGACATACAAAAAAGTACACAACGTAAAAGATTTCTTTAAAATAAGATAAAACTAAAATTAATATAATTCTCCTTACACCTATTTAAATATTCCTTTCGACAAGTGAATACGAGCTGATTTGTAGATACTGAAGTCATATAAAGAGGAAGCCATTACCACTACCTCACACCCTTCTCCTGATACCTATTCTTAAGACACTCCGTACCCCATTTTCCGCCGTATTCTAGAGGCATTGCCTGTTAATTAGCGGAATTCAACGCCGCGTTTTACCTTGACACTAGCGTAGAGAAATGAATATATTAAATATTCCATTTCCCAGAGTAGGAATCGAACCCACAATATGTCGCGATTACCCACCTGTTTGTGCATCTGCGCTACGACTGACCTTTTTAAAACTCTGCATTTTTTTTTATTTAATTAAAAAATGAAACTTGCGAAATTGAATTTTAAAATAATTGCCAATGGATTAACACGTTTTATTATTAAAAAAATATTTAATTTATCTCTTAAAGACAACAATGCTAAAATAAAAAAAATAAGTTAACACGATTTCAAAATCGAAAAAACAGATTTAATTCACAAACAAAAATAAAAATAAATACAATTCCCGTTAGACCTATTTAGATATTCCTCGGAGTCAACACGAGCTAATTTGTAGATACTGAAAAGTCATATAAAGAGGAAGCCGACACCACCTCCTATTCCTCACACCCCCTCTCCTGATAGGCAAAGCAAGTCAAAAGGCTCACTTAACCTTAGCGAAACTCAATAACTTTCACTTTAAATAATAAATTCTCCTTTGAGACGAGCCGAACACAACTGGTTCAGGGTTGTGATGATTAAATGAATACATTACCGATCTGTCTTTAAGTTGCACGAAGTACTGAGGCCAATTAAAATTTACTGCTCAATAAATCTTTGGTCGGTCGTTGTTATATTTATATTGTTCATATTAATAATTTTCTTTCACATTATTATTTCTATGAAAACCGTATATTTTTCTGTATTTATATCCATTATAAATACAGAATTTGTCATTTGCAAAACCAGCCATTTTTTGTCCACTGCATCTAGCAGTTGACCGACAACCTAGGGAAAGTTGGCGGGAAGCGGACGGATCCGAAGAGCTGAGGATCGAGTGTGGTGGCGAGAATTGTGGAAAACCTATGTCGAATTAGTAGAGCCAGTATTTTTTTCCAGCTTAACGCTGCATTTCACATATAGCAGGGTTGGGGAGATAAAACCTAGTGTTAAGACACTCCGTTCTGACGGAACTCAACGCCGCGCTTTTGCCTTTGTACCAGAGAGAAAAACATTAAAATATTTATAAAAAAATTCACTCTCCCGAATGGGGAACGAACCCACAACCGTCGCGTTGCAGTCACACAAAATACAATAAGTTTTATAGATCTTTACGAAACATCCTATATATTTCAGAGCGAAGGTAAATCTGACAGCCCTATAATGTTCAAAATTGGTGATATCGGAGAGGCGGTGGAATCCCCGTAATACAAAGAATTGATTGTGGAACACAGACAAAAGCCTCATTGCGCCTTTATTAATTTCGCTCTTTCTGGATGATATTATTATAAAACCATATTAATATTTAACAGATTGTTGGTTTCGGTGGGGTCTGCAATAACGTTGTTTTAAAAATACAACCAGCCAAGTGCGAGTCGGACTCGCACACAAAGGGTTCCGTAACATTATATTTAAAAACGGCAATCATGCATGTTGTATGGGAGTCCACTTAATTAAATAATTATTTTATTTTGTTTTTTAGGATTTGCTGTAATAATGGCAAAATAAATTCATCATTTGTAAATATTTCAACCGTCTAACCATGACGAGATACAACAGCCTGGTGACAAATTGACAGTCTTAGCAATAGAGTTCCGTTTTACCCTTTGGACATGGAACCCTAATAAAACTTTGTAAAGTTTTAAAAGCTTCTGCACCAGCGCTCTAATACAAAGTTATCGTTGACATGTTCAGACGGAGTTAGCCAAGTTTCAATATGGCGAATGACAATAACTTCAGTATAGTAAGCCACAGTTTGACGCGGCTTCACCTGACATCAGAGTGGATAGGTACTCCAGTACCTATAGTTGGACAACAGCGCTAATGGAGTTCAACGGTTAATTTGCTTGGCCGGCGGTTTGTTCATAATTAGTTTAATATTCGTCCCACAGAGAGCTCGAGCCGCGCCCGCGCCACGCGCCACGCGGCCCGCTATAGAATTAACTAAAATTGCATTGTCAACGAGAATTGTTGCTAAAGTTGTGTTTACTTTGGTCAAATAATCAAATAAATTATAACTTACTCAGGCCAGTCATGGCGCAGGTTCGCAAAGTGTGACTGTAAACGTGACAGGTTGTGGGGTTCAAATCCCCCTCGAGGAAATTAAATATTTCATATTTTCAGTGCCGAGGCAAAGCGCGGCGTTGAATTCCGACAAACAACACGCAATACCTCAAAATTTGAGCGGAAAATGGGCAACAGAGTGTCATAACACTAGGTTCCTAAGTGCTCCTGCTACTAGTGTGAAAGCCGCTAGAAAAAAAATAGAATTTGATGTTAATTATGTAACGTTTTGTAAATTATAATATATCCAAATAAAAAAATATATATTTAGCAGGTGGAAAGAAAAAGTCGGTTCCAACACAAAGCGCGATACGACAAACGCAATTCCGACCAAGCACAACACCAATCCAAGAAGGTCTGACATTTCAATCAGCGGCTCTCAAGAGGCAGACACCGGCGTGACACAAGAATCTATAACAATAATCGATATCAGACACCACCACTGCCGGCTGCCGGCTCTCGTTCTGATCTTGCGGCAAACAAAGACCGCCGTCAAAGCCTCTGTGTAAAAAGGAATCCAGTGATAGAGGTAGTCGACAATGGGTTGAGCTATTTGCAATTTATGAGCAGTAGCGGGTATCAAATAATATATGTACTAAAAGAAACAATAGCGGCGCCTATTTTAACTCTCTTTCTAATTTATACAAAAATAATTTTCATGGTTGATATCAGCATGGGCGTATTTAAGACATTTGCCGGAGTCTGCTCTGGGCTTAAGCTTAGAACAGATTTGTTCATATAAACATAGCGTTCACGTATTTTTTTTATTAGTAAAATTTGTGGGGTACTACTATTTTGGGATGATCCCAGCCCACCTAGCCCCATCTATTCCTAAGTCCTAATCTGGAGTGGGCACGGCTCAGCTGGCCCCCCTCTTGCTATATGCCCATGGTTGGCCATATAGGATGTTAATATTATGGCAAACTTTTCCTCCCGCTGCCGCTTGTACGTAGAATCACACGTATTCGCGCAGTGAGGTGGGCTTCCGGAGTCGCTTTGTGGCGCTGATACCGAGCCGCCGATAAATATTGTGGCGAGCTTCACTGCCTACCGACCGCCCGCCCGCCCGCACCGCCCGTACCGCCCGCCTTCTATCTGACGGTGCTACGACACGTTTCATATTTTCAAATTACTAAATAAATAGTATGTTTTGTATAGAAAATATTTTAGAAATTTTGAAAGTAGTTTTTGAACATTGATTACGTCAACATAATTGAGCGATCTATTGTTAGACCTAACCCTAAAATTATTATAAAATTATATTATAAAACCTAAATTATTATTAATAATTATGTTTATTTTAAAAACACATATTTGACGTGTAAAGGAAAAACTTGGAGTTCAATACCAAAATAATAAGAAATGTAGTAACATTGTTTATAAATTTCAAATGTGTATGTGTGCATTGCGTAAGAACAAATGTACCTACCTAATATGAATAATAAAAGAAACATTAACATTTTTATTCGTCGTTTATTTTAATTTGAAATACTAAATTAATTATAATCATCTTTAGTACGAGCATATCTTATAGACATACCTACTATACATAGAAGGAAGCAGTATCAATATGTCCCACCCACCCAAATGCAAACAAACAAACTAAAGCACAGCAATATCAAATCTGGCATTACAACCAGCAAAGGGATCCAAGTGCGAAGTTCCTTGGTGTCGTCCCAACTTAAACATCATAAATCGGGTGCGGTGCCCGCGTGTAAACACAATCGTAATGCCGTCAAACGTTGGCCCAACCACGACCAGCTAGAACAGCCAACATGGAGGCTTGTTCAGGATCCCCTATTTACACGTATTGGTGTTTATTTGTCGATACGTTTGTAGTACGTTGGCCCAATGTGTGGAACTAGCGTTATGATCTAACGTGTGTCGTGAGGCAGCCTTTGACGGAAACCTCAAAGCGCTTTGGGCGCTGACGTCATCCGCGCTTGATAAACTCGTTTTTGCCACTTTTGTTTGTTCATTTTCAACGCGCAGGTATTTATTTGATGTCTCCGTTCTATATTCTATACATATAACGATTTTATTCATATTGTCTCTTGTTTTATATGATTGAAAAATAATATATATATACCAAGAAGCTACATAATAGAAGATATCTAAGAGATTTAAATTTAACGATAGCCTAATAATTGTTTTATTTATTTAAAATACACTTGCATTAATAAAATAAAAAAAAAACAATAATAATCAACGTAAAATTAACAAATTTTCTAATAATAAACCGTCCTTAACCGACCCAAAATATATAAGTAATGCAAATAGTGTGCAATAACGTTCCAAAGCAAACACAATATTGCAGCATTCATCTCATAAACACGCGCCGGCGACAAAGCAGACAAGATCTTAGATAATATAGAGACGCGCTGGTGTGTCGAGATCACTGCGCAGGGCTGCTAACCGGAAACGAGTTAACATGCTAGTATAAGGTAATAATACTTTTTAAAAAATTGTACGTAGCGGGATTTGAACCTGCGCTTCTTGCATTGGATGGTTTTCTAGACGATACGTTAAAATTTTTATATGTTTTCTAGAGGGTATTTTTCTTTCCTGAATGTGGAGTGACACTTTGAAATGTAAAAAAAAGTGTAAAGTTAATTTATCAATATAAACATAGAAAAAAGTGCAACTCACCTATGTCTGTATATGGAAGATGTATGGGAAAATCTATTGGAGGCATTTATTAATGTAATAGAATCCAAAACATTTATTTTTATTTTTTTTGTCTGTTTGTCTGTGCTTTTGTTCATGTAAATCTCAGAAACTGATTTAGATACAGCGTGCAATACACACGGGCGAAGCCGCTAGTGGTAGTTAAGTAAATATTTAGCTAAACTAGATATTCAATTTATAGTTTCAAATAGATATTAATAAAATATCACATATAGGTACACCAAAACATAAAATAATTACAAATTTATCGAAATAGTATAAAACATGGTAATCACCATTCTTGAGACCAATCGTGGCGCAGGGGCACAAGTGTGTGGATTCGATTCCCATTCGAGGAAATGAAATATTAATGAAATTTATATTTTCATTTCTTCGTTCTGCAAAAGCGGCAGCAGAAAATAGGGAACGAAGTAGAGATCTTAACACTCTGCCTAACCTGCTGTGTGCGGGATACAGCGTGACGCTAATTTTATTTTTAATATTATACTATATTAATTAGAACTTTTCAAATATAATCATTGAGCCGCGAAACACAGTCAACCCTATACACTGGCGGCGCGCCTTTGATCTGCCGCCGCTCTCACGCCTTCCGCGGCCGTGATTGATTTCGCTACATTCGCACTTAATGTGAAGGAACATGACATGCCACTATATATGACATGCTCAAGGTATCCAATACTGCTGACAGTGTTTGTGAAATTAATTGATAAAAATAAATATCAGCTTCTCGCTGTATCCCGCACACAGCAGGTTAGAACCTAATATATTAGTTGATTTACGGATGATTTTTAAAATAACGATAAATAATACTATTATTTTAATATGGCACTTTTAATTAAACTTTCTTATAATGTGAATTTCAATTGTAGCATTGAATTCATTGAGAGCTTGTACAGAAAACAATAATTTGTTGTTTTACTATAATTAATTGTATTTAATTAATAAGTAAATAAATAGAAAATGGATAATATATTGTGTAGCTCGCTGGTATTGTATTTTCATGATTTTAAATAGTAAGTATTTTAATGTCCTCCGCGCGGCGTCGGGTTCCGCCACTTAATATGCAATGCTTCCAGAATTTGACGGAAAATAGGGAAGTATCCTAACGGGCACGAGGAGTTTTATCACTAGGTGCCCAGGTTCCCTGTGCCTTCTCTGCAATGTTTAGAATACAGCATGAAACTATAATTTAAGCCAATAAGCCACTACAAGTAACGTAACTGAAAACTAACACTACAAATTTCTATTTAACAATATTTATTCATAAATATTGAATCGTTCACAAAACGAGTCGTTCCAAAAATATATACCTACACAAAGTAGGTCGAAAGGTAAACAAAAACAATCTCTGAAGAAAGTTCCTTTTAAAATTTCATTTCGAAGCAAAAAATTAGAGGAGAAAAATCCGACAAAACTGTTTACGGAAGACGAAAAAACAAATTTAGCAACGTTCACACGCTGGAGCGGCGCGTTCCCTTACTTGCCTTATTGTAGTGATGTAACCTGTGAGAGGAACCCAAAAAAAAAAAACCAACAAGTCCATAACCGACCGACCGAGGTGCGAAACGCCGATCCTAGCGTGAAATTGTACAAATAAATAGCGGTAAAGATAACAAATTACGTGGAAATTGCTAATGATGAGAGGAGCGGGGGGCCCGCGGGCGGTGCATTAAGCCGCCGGCAAACATCAAAGGGCCCTTTGACCGAGCCGACACTCCCACTACCCTCCCGCGACGCCCCGCGAGCTACTAAAGGTGTGTCACACTGATGGAAATGTTATGTTTTTTTAATTTATTTTTTTTAAAAACAACATTTTCATGATTGTGCCATGTTCATCCTCCAACGAGCGTAAAGATAAGAGTGATAATATTTACATCTTAAAAAAAAAACTATTAACAAGTGTGTTATTTTAAAATGAATTATAAGAGTAATTTAACAATTAAAATGCAAATTTTACTGTTTTTTTTTTTAATTACTAAAAAAATGTTTTTTTTTACAACCACATCACATCCTGTACCAACAACGTGGCCCCCCCATCCCCAGAGTGATATACCAATTAATCAATGACTCCCGTATTTGGTCGACGTCGCGCCTTCCGGGCTTCGCTTTGTAAGTTTTTGTGCGATAGTGATTTAGTGGGGCTTAATAAAGTTTCGTTTGAAAGAAGGCATAAGTCGTATCCGATTAGCCCCTTTGATGTGCTAGTCGACAGATGAATCATATTTTATACGTTATATGAAATTGTTATAAAATTAAAATAAAAAAAATCTGATCTGAATCTGATCACGCTGTAACCCGCATTCAGCTGGGTAGGCAGAGGAAACCTAGAGTTAAAGACACTCCGTTCCTTATTTTCCGCAGAATTTTAGAGGCATTGCCTGTTATTATAATTATAATTTATTAATTAATCTCTATAAATGCAACGTCAAATAACCTAACTTTAAATAAATAAATAAACATACATTTATTAACATATAAAATATTAAATAAAAAGCTAAAAGAAAATAATCTTTCACTATATAGTGGCAACGTGATGGATTTGTGGCAGTAACCAATGTCGCGAAGCTGAGAGGCTCGTTATCGCGCTCTCCGACACCTCCTCACACATAGCCCCGGCACTCTAACGATACACTCGAGTGTCGGGGCTTTCGGGCCGCACGCGTGCTTTTTCATCAAATTGGATCTTCCTATTTTAAAGTTACTCGGAAAATTTCACCAAATTTTACATGTTGACAAAATATAACTGTAAACTTAGTTAACGTTTACGATAAACGTTTACACAATACATTTATCAATAGTATAGTTTTCTTATTTGTAATAATACTCTATTAAATTAATAGCTTTAAAAGACACGATATTTTAACGGACCCAAATTTTAATTATTTAATGAATTTATGAATTAGAATATTTCTCTGTAGAAAAAAGTATAATAATAACTATCAGCGTATAGTAAGTAATACATGACTGTTAGCGCCATAGAATAATTGAAGAATCCTAACTCATTACATTGCTTAAGGAAAAGAAAGCGCTTATACTCCTATAATTATAATTATAACTAATTTTACTAGCTAATGAGGCCAATCGTCGCGCAAGTTCACAAGTTCTGGATTCGATTCCGACTCGAGGAAATGAAATAATTAATATTTTCATTTCTTCGCTCTGGTATCAAGGTAATGCGCAGCGTTCCTCCAATCAACACGCAATGTCCCCAGAGTTTCGCGGAATATTCGGGAGCAGAGTTAATACTCTCCTCCCTCTAAAAAGAAACAACTAATTCCACATTGTAATTCGCATCTATAATATAAAGTAATACTCTACAAGCATCTATAACGGATAAATCACCGCCATCGCAACGTCGCGAGGCTGAGAGGCTCATTATCGTGGCGCATCTGACACTAGCATCTGATGTTGTATTGGACGCGCTCATTAAATTTAGGATATCGGTGACAGAGTTCAAACGAAAACTACTCTATACTTGGAATTACGCAATACGCATTTGTATTTGAAATATTGTATCGATTTATTACATTTTACTTATTTGTTTGGACATACAATAGTTTTTATATTTGTAAGTATTTACAAAATAAAACCGGTCAAATGCGAGTCGGACTCGCATACCTAGGGTTCTGCACAAATATTATAATTTATGAAAGTTGACAAACTTAAGGTATTCGACGAACGTAACGAATTTCATTAAAAAATGCAGCAAAAACGCTCATATCTTTTGATTGCGTTGCCTTTGAATTTCAGATTGATATATCCATGCGATCTCGAGATAAATGCTCTTGACATATGGACAATTCAGTGATCCTATATGGATTCCGTTTTATCCTTTTGAACTACGGAACCCTAAAAATAAGAAACATCATGCACTTTGGTGATAAATTTACAATTTTATTGTATATCTAACTTACACTTACTTACTTGTCTTAAATTATAATGAAAATAGACAAAAAATTTAATAGTCATTTATTAAACAAATATGTATACTGTCTTCTACAAGTCAAAGTTCATAATTAACAATATAACTAATAAAAAAACCTAAATTAGAATCAAAAGTAAAACACAACTGACATCTTAATTTCCATCTATTAAATTGAATCAAATCATCAAAAGATCCTAAATTCATAACTTGCTTTAGTCAAATATTTTTGTTTTTATTATTATTATTATTATGTAACAAAAGTCGTAACTAGGTATTGAGATTTAAAGAGACATTTGATATAATGAAATTTCGTTTGTCTAGAAAGTTGGTAAATTGCTTTAAAACATAATTATATATCTCACTACCTACGGAGTGCGGACGATTGAGGTTTCGCCGTTGGAAAATGTATACAAAATATGATAATGTCATAAATAAGTTATATAATTTTCATGATCTACTACGATCAAAGGTTTTTGCAGTATGGTTAACTTGAGATAAGCTTTGAAGATATAAAATAACCATTATTGTGGAAACCTACAAAAGGACTCTTTTCAATACTATGTGAAATGTGAATTTAATATACTTTTTGTTTCAGTTGACGCTGTATCCAGCTGGAGCTTGGGGGGGGGCAGAAGGAATATAGTGTTACAACACTCCATTCTCCGTGTTCCGAATTTTCGAGGTAATGTGTGTTGAGTGACGGAATTCAGCACCGCGCTCTTGTCTTGATACCAGAGCAAAGAAATGAAACTATTAACAAATAACAATTCATTCCCCCAAATGAAAATCACATTCACAACGGCCTCCCACGACCTATCCCAACCTCAGTTTAAAACAAGTTTACGTGAATATCTAAAACAATATATAAAAAAATTACTAAACAAAAACAAAGTACCTGCTACAATAAAATTATATATTTTAATTGTTATATCCAATGAAGATGCTTCTAAAAATTAAACTATTAAATGAACACCCAACAGCCGTGTTTATTGCTGTCGTGTAAACGAGATAATTGCATTCTATTGATTGTCAGTTGTTATTATTCACCCCTTGGCTACACAGGGATCCTAATTATAGATCTTCTCTTGGTATTGTCACTAGCATACCATTATAGTATAAAACTTAAAATCAAATCGGCTTCACGCTGCATCCCGCACTCAGCAGGCTAAGTAGAGGGAACCCTAGTGTTAAGACACTCCGTCCGTTCTGTTCCACTGCGTGATAAAGGGCGAAACTCAACGCCACGTTTCGCCTCGTCACCAGATCGCGGAAATCGAACCCACGACCTGTCGCGATTACAATCGCACAGCTATCCCCCTGCGCCACGACTGGCCTCCATACAAAACATGTTTATTATAAATTCCGTCTGTTTCTGTCAAGTTGGTAATCAACTACTACTTCATATTATATGGTAATTATTCAAACGTACTCAATATTATAGGTGAGTCAATTTGCAGATTAGGAATATCCATCCATTACCGCTGACGTGCGCAATGTGGTTTGAGAACAAAAATTTTATGAATTGACTCTGCCATTTTTAAATATATTTTTTCGTAATACTGCCATTTGTGGTGAAGCATTTAATAACTTATCATTTAATAACT
>HE670791.1:15813-49706 GCA_000313835.2 Heliconius melpomene melpomene | reverse complement strand
AAATATTAAATAAAAAGCTAAAAGAAAATAATCTTTCACTATATAGTGGCAACGTGATGGATTTGTGGCAGTAACCAATGTCGCGAGGCTGAGAGGCTCGTTATCGCGCTCTCCGACACCTCCTCACACATAGCCCCGGCACTCTAACGATACACTCGAGTGTCGGGGCTTTCGGGCCGCACGCGTGCTTTTTCATCAAATTGGATCTTCCTATTTTAAAGTTACTCGGAAAATTTGACGAAATTTTCCATGTTGACAAAATATAACTGTAAACTTAGTTAACGTGAACAGTAAACGTTTAGACAATACATTTATCAATAGTATAGTTTTCTTATTTTTATTAATACTCTATTAAATTAATAGCTTTAAAAGACACCATATTGTAAAGGACCCAAATTTTTATATTATTCTTCAATGAATTAATTACTTAATAACGTGAAAAAAGTAGAAAAAAGACTCTGTAGAAAAAATAATAATAATAACTATCAACGTGGAGTAAGTAATACGTGACTGTTAGCGCCATAGGTAGTAGATACGTCACCTTTTTTGCCTGAATAATTGAAGAATCCTAACTCATTACATTGCTTAAGGAGAAGAATGCGCTTATACTCCTATAATTTTAATTATAACTAATTTTACTAGCTAATGAGGCCAACCGTCCCGCAGGGACGTAAGTTGTGGATTCGATTCCGACTCGAAGAAATAAAATACTTAATACTATCGCTCTGGTATCGAGGCAATTTCGCAGCGTTTATATCCTCCATTCAACACGCAATGTCCGCAGAGTTTCGCGGAATGTTCAGGAGCTCTCCGTCCTCTAAAAAGAAACAACTAATTCCACATTGTAATTCGCATCTATAATATAAAGTAATACTCTACAAGCACCTATATCGGATAAATCACCGCCATCGCGACGTCGCGAGGCTGAGAGGCTGAGAGGCTCGTTATCGCGCACCAACACAGACCGGCTCGTCACTCGTGGCGCATCTAACACTAGCATCTGATGTTGTATTGGACGCGCTCATTAAATTTAGGATACCGGTGATAGAGTTCAAACGAAAACTACTATACTATCTTTAACTATACTTGGAATTACGCAATACGCATTTGTATTTGTAAAATTGTATCGATTTATTACATTTTACTTATTTGTTTGGACATACAATATTTGTTACATTTAGTCATGTATAAAGTATTTACAAAATAAAACCGGTCAAATGCGAGTCGGACTCGCATACCGAGGGTTCTGCACAAATATTATAATTTATGAAAGTTGACAAACTTAAGGTTTAAAACGAATTTCATTGAAAAATGCAGCAAAAACGCTCATATCTTTTGATTGCGTTGACTTTGAATTTCAGATTGATATATCCATACGATCTAGAGATAAATAAATGCTCTTGGCATATGGACTACTCAGTGATCCTATATGGATTCCGTTTTATCCTTTTGAAGTACGGAACTCTAAAAATAAGAAATATCATGCACTTTGGTGATACATTTACAATTTTATTGCTTATCTAACTTACAATATACAAAGACGTTTTAAAAATATGTCATAAATTATAATGAAAATAGACAAAAAAATTAATAGTAATTGATTAAACAAATATACTGTCTTCTACAAGTCAAAGTTCATAATTAAAAATATAACTAATAAAAAACTAAATTAGAATCAAAAGTAAAATACAAATAACATACATAAACATTAAATTGAATCAAATCATCAAAAGATTCTAAATTCATAACTTGCTTTAGTCAAATATTTTTGTCTTTATTATTATTATTATATAACAAAAGTCGTAAATAAGTATTGCGATTTAAAGAGACATTTGATATAATGAAATTTCGTTTGTCTAGAAAGTTGGTAAATTGCTTTAAAACATAATTATATATCTCACTACCTACGAAGTGCGGACGATTGAGGTTTCGCCGTTCGAAAATGTATACGAAATATGATAATGTCATAAATAAGTTATATAATTTTCAAGATCTACTACGATCAAAGGTTTTTGCAGTATGGTTAACTTAAGATAAGCTTTGAAGACATAAAATAGCCATTATTGTGGAAACCTACAAAAGGACTCTTTTCAATACTATGTGAGCTCGAGCATGGGGGGCAGAAGGAATATAGTGTTACAACACTCCATTCTCCGTGTTCTGAATTTTCGAGGTAATGTGTGTTGAGTGACGGAACTCAGCACCGCGCTTTTGTCTTGATACCAGAGCAAAGAAATGAAACTATTAACAAATAACAATTCATTCCCCCAAATGAAAATCACATTCACAACGTTGCCGTTACACGCCACAACGGCCTCCCACGACCTATCCCAACCTCAGTTCAAAACAAGTATACGCGAATATCTAAAACAATATATAAAAAAATTACTAAACAAAAACAAAGTACATGCTACAATAAAATTATATATTTTAATTGTTACATCCAATGAAGATGCCTTCTAAAAATTAAACTATTAAATGAACACCCAACAGACGTGTTTATTGGTGTCGTGTAAACGAGATAATTGCATTCTATTGATTGGTAGTTGTTATTATTCAGCCCTTGGGTACACAGGGATCCTAATTAATAAAACTAAAAATCAAATCAGCTTCACGCTGCATCCCGCACTCAGCAGGCTAGGCAGAGGAAACCTAGTATTAACACACACCGTCCGTTCCCTACTTTTGGCCGAATTCTAAAGATACTCAGGAAGTGCGAAACTCAACGCCACGCTACGTCTCGTCACCAGATCTCGATCAGAATCGAACCCAAAACTTATCGCGATTACAATCGCACAGCTATCCCCCTGCGCCACGACTGGCCTCCATACAAAACATGTTTATTATAAATTCCGTCTGTTTCTGTCAAGTTGGTAATCAACTACTACTTCATATTATATGGTAATTATTCAAACGTATTCAATATTATAGGTGAGTCAATTTGCAGATTAGGAATATCCATCCATTACCGCTGACGTGCGCAATGTGGTTTGAGAACAAAAATTTTATGAATTGACTCTGCCATTTTAAATATATTTTTTCGTAATACTGCCATTTGTGGTGGAGCATTTAATAACTTATCATTTAATAACTTATTATATACTTATTAATATATTTATATGGCGATTTTTTCTTTCAGCTTCAAGCTGTTTCCTGCATGTTGCAGGGTAGGGAGGGAGTGAGCCTAGTGTTAAGCTTCTCAGTTTCGATAGAAATTTGAAGGCATTACGTGTTGAATGGCTGATCTCAACACACGTTGTGCCCGTGGCCTAAATAAATAATAAATATTTATTATATTATAGATACGCGACAAAATTGCACTGACATGTTAATTAATATAAATCACAGACATATTGCACACAACGTATATATAATCGACTCATCAGTCATCACGGTACAGTACGCTCAACAAGTCGTGGCCACCCTGAACTTCGCAGTAGATAGTTGCGCAGATTTGATTTTAGATTCTCCTTGCTTTTGAATAATTTTCGCACCGAATGAACGTTGCGTATAACTTCAGAAAACCTAACTTCACAACGGCCACGACTCCTTAACCGCACTGTAACGAAACAGTAACAGCGCCCAAGCTGGGGCTAGAGCTGGCAAATTGGCTTCACAATTAATGGGCACCTGCCGCTACTAATCGACCGGATAGTATTAAATGAACGGACCGCACTAATTGCCCAGTAAGACAAAGGGGGCAAACACTAGCCTTTGAGATCGATGTCTAGTGTCACTTGAGGCGTAGGCGGGTGTATCTCTATGTTGTAGCTGCAGGATACACTTACACATGGAGTGGAGGAGAAATGTGGGCAATTGTAGATATGTGATTGTTAAACGTGGATTGGAGGCAAGAGGCTTGTTTGTGAGGATTGGTCTTGCGCTATACTACAGGAAGACATGTTGTGATTATTGGTGTTTAATTAATATTAATTTCTTAGCTATAAAAACTCTGGGAAGAACGTAGAGTTTGGCAACACACAATGCCTTCAGAATTCGGCCGAAACTGAGAAGCGGAGTGCCTCGACACTAGCATCTGTCCCTGCCTATCCTGTTACATACGAGATACAGCGTGTAGCTGTAGCTGAATGAAAATTGATTAAGTAGTATTTTTCAATATTTACTCTATAAATATATTATAAGTAGAACATGTCGTAAAAAGCCCGCATTTACCTATTACGAAGATGCATTAACAAAATTCTTTTCTGAGACATTAGAGAAACTTTTCATGTTTACCTCGGCAGCGATGAAAGAGTTCAAAACTTGATGAAGAACGCGATCCCTCCGCCCGCATATCGGAGTCTCACCAACTTTTATATTAGAGGATTGGGAAAAATTCATAGCGAATAACCAACTGAGGCCGTTGTGGCGTAAGGGCATAAGAGTGTGACTGTAACGCGACGGTCGTGGGTTCAATCCCCACTCAAGGGAATGAATTATTATTTCTTAATATTTTCATTTCATTGGTTTGGCACCAAGGCAAACGCCCTTTGCGCTTTTGATTTGAGTTCCACCACTCAACACGCAATGCCTAGAAAAGTTCGGCGGAAAATGGGGAACAGAACAGAGTGTCTGAACACTAGGTTCCCTCTTCCTACCCTGCTGTATGCGGGATACAACCTGGATCTGATTTATTTGAATAACCAACATAAACTTGAAAACACATTTTTTTTCACCTGCGTAATTCTTTTGCGCCAGTGTAACTAAAAGCTTTCGGCTACTACATTACGTAAACTATTTGGCTAACGAGTTTGTTTGTCGCTGGTGCATAATGCGAGAGTGGTCTTTGGATCCAGAATAACATTTCTATACGATTTTGAGTTCCCTGTTAATTTAATCATCTGATAATTAATTACTTGTTGTGTCCAGTTCCAGAATTCACGCATATACTGCAATGCCATGAGCGTGGGCATATGAATAGGGGAAGTCGGGTAGTCTGCGCCCACTCCAGAAATTTTATTAGCAAGAAATTAAAAAAAAAACAACATTTACATAAACATGTGTTCAAAGCTTAATCCCTAGATTCGCTCTTGGCGATCTATCTTCTTATTTACTAGCTCTAAATAACTATTAACTATTATAAGATGATTCATTTTGAATTCATGTCATTCTCGTGCTATACTATGTTTGTTCTATATTGTTACGAATATACATAAATTTAAAGTAAATAAATCAAAAATATCTAAAAACACTTAAAAAGTTGACAATGATTTACAATGTAATTGATAATGGCAATTCCAGACATTAAATTTTATAATCGATTTTTTTTAAAAAAAAATGGAATAAAAATAATTCTCTCAAAACGAAGAGAAAGGTATTTTTTTAAATTATCCTCTAATATTTTTAACATAATATAAAACTTCGCACACACGAACTTGGGAGCCAGACACGATAATTCTTGCATTGCGAAAAAAAAAGCCGGCAGGACAGTAAGTCCCACTTAGACGACAAAGCCATGAGTCCTACTCTGTGATCGTCCCCTTTGCAATCCGACTCCTTTTGTCTCATTATTGAAACGTCCTAACTGTTTGTCTGCGGGCTTTAATTATTTTTCTCGCATATTGTTTGAAATTTAAGTGTTATTGTTTGAAAATAAGCTATTACTAGATTTTTTCAACTCAGTCAAAAAGCAAAGTGGTGAAAGCAATAATAAAAAAAGCCAAACTTATTAAAAACTATTTTTAATTCTATAAAGCATACACAATGTAAAAATTGACAATTAATCGTTAATTACCTCAGTAATCAAACAGTACTCAACACTAGAGCGAAGAAATGAAAATATTAAATAATTAATGTCTTCGAGTGGGAATCGAACCTGTCGTGTTTACAGTCACACACTAGTGCTGCTGCACCACGACTGACATCTGACCTCTAATGTAAGACCTCTTATTATAATAAATAGCATTCATCGAAAAAAAATTGCAAGATACCTAATATGAATATTTGGAACAAATAACGATTTCGTACAACACGACTCATCTATAATAAAAAAAAAACTAATTAATCTTTAATTAACGTATTCAAACACCACATAAGGTGTGACAACTTACAATACAATAAACTTTGTAGTATAACAATATGGTATATTATTTTTAAATATATATCATATATATGGTGATATGTCGGTTAGGTCGTTTGTGGCGCGCGGCGGCGGTATTAGCGCAATGTCGCATCTTCAGAGGGCGGCGAGATCAAAGGATAGAGGTACACAGCAACCGCTCCCATTGATGTCGCGCTCAAAGGGAATTGATTGTTGCAAACCTCTTTTTTTTAGAAAAAACTAGATAGATATAAAGAGAAAGGATCGATCTCGCATCTGCCTTTTTATTAGCGTTTCTCTTTGAAGCATTGATTATGATTTTATGCAAATCTTTACAATTTGTGTTTTCAGCTAATAACTTAATATACATTTGAGTATATAGGTGGTTTATAATGACGTTCAAAATGAAAAAGTGTAATAATAAAATGCAATACATATTAAATTTAAAAGTGCTCCAATTCTAAAATATAATATTCTTTGACATTTTAGTGAGTTTTATAACATTTCTAGCATTTCATAAAATAGTACAAAGGCCAAAAGAGTCTATGTCAGACTGTTATTTCTATTTACATTTGTTTGAAGCGGTTGAAGATTATTTGCTATCACAATGTCAGATGAAATAAGCAAACAGTGTTCATTCAATGTGACTGGTTTATTTGTAAAATGACTTATTTTTTTAGTTTTAGGAAATATGAGGTTTGAAACGCATAAATAAATAGAGCACATTGAGGTGCAGCGGCACTGGTTCTGAGTGTAAACATGACAGTTCTGGATTCTACTCCGAATTTTGGGGGATGATTTATGTTCATTTCTTTGCTCTGGTAACACTGGACAAAGTAAGACATTTAGTTCTGCTACTCAAAACATAATAGCTGGAAAACAAAGAAAAAGTGGGCAACAAAATGCCTTAACAAAAGATTACCTCTGTATATCCTGCTATATAACTATATCTGGAATAATGTGATGATAAAATAAAAATAAATAGAATAAATAAATAAAATTGTCTAATTTAACTAAAGTAGATAGTCTTTTTGGATATAGTTAAAATGAAAAATATATCCAATTCCATTAATATGTATACAAATATTTTTTGTTTTTATATGAAGCAAATACTAGGAACTCAGTGATAAAAAAATTAAAGCAAACTTAGAGAAAAATATTAATAAAATTATTCTTTTTCTAAGATATCATGATATTATTTGCACCTTAAGTTCTTGCCTAAAAGTAAATAACTAAATTTATCACTGAAAAATATATTTAAGAAAATTTGCTAAAATTACCATGATTCTAAAATTTCACTATTTAAAACCATTTAAAGTAGTCATTCAATACAATGTTACTTAATATAAATGTTTTTTTTGTTAATGTTTATTAAGATTTAAAATTTAATTTTATTATATTTTATATTAATAAAAATTATAAATGTAAGCCTTATGTAGTAAAGTAGATTATTTGTTTGCATTAATACTAGAAGTAACTTTTACCAAGTCAAAGGTAAACAAAGGAGAAAACATAAACATAACAATTTAAGAAATCATACTAAAAATATGATTACATGTTTAGTTAATATAAATGTATAGTATATAGAAACGTCCAAACTTTGAAGCCTTCAGTAGATATTCGAGTAGACAAGACATAACCTTACACAAAATTATTTATAACTATTACCTGCCCCTGCGTTCTCGTAACTCGCGCAAATAAAGATAATTACTAAGTTCAAGAGCGGTGAAACATGCTTTAATGCGTAAAATGTTAATTTTAGAAGTCGTAATCTGGAAATAAGCTTCGGTTTCTTACCTCGTTGACACCTGAATTCTTAACTGATTCCAGAGTTCGTTATAACTTTTTACACTAAACTTTGAACTTTAAATGGGGAACTTTAACACTTAACAATTATTGAACACTTTAAATAACTTTTCCAAATGTTCTTTCACTTATAAACAAACATGAAACAAGAGTTTAATGTTGAAAACAAAAAATTATCCACACACGGTTGACGTCGCTTTCGCCATGGTGTTGATGCACACGAGGGCCATCTAGTGATCGTGAGAGAAACTATTAAGTAACTGAAATTTCTTTTTACGCAGTATTGTCATGACAATGTTATTAGTATAAAGTAATATTAAATTAATAACTATGATATTCAATTTATAATGATAATACATGTAAATATTTTTATTGATATCTGAACAATAAATTAGCTATATAATGAATTTTATATATAGTATAATGAATTTAAGTGAATAAAATGATATGTTTTATAATTCTTTTTTCAAAAAGCAGAATGTGTTCATTTATATTGTATTTTCGCAATTAGTTAGTTAAGCGTCGTGATTGTTTTAGTTATTTAAATAAAAGTATTTAGTATTTTATTAACACAATTTTTTTTATAAAAATATATTGCGTCATTTTTAGACATTATTTATTTGTATATAACATCAATAGATGAAACTCCAATCATTAAATTGCTGTTGCACATAGATTCACTATAATCATCAAATCTAATTAAATGAAACAATATTGTCGATGTGGTCATTATTATCTCTATAAATATTACAGAGCTATCGTTATATATCTGTTTATTTACATGATTAAGACTAGAAAGAACAATATTATTTATTTATCCTGCAATATTTATCATTGAAAATGTCAACATCCATCTTAAGGTCGATGTGGGTTCGATTCCTATTCGGGGAATGAAATATTTTCATTTCCTCGCTCTGATAACTAGGCAAAGCGCGGCGTTAAGTTTCACCACTCAACACACAATGCCTCAGAATTTCGGCGGGAACTGGAGATGTCTTAATGGGTACAAAGTGTCTTTAAAACTAGACTTCAAGTTGCATTTACCTACTCTGCTATGTATGGAATATTAAGAAGTGTACGTGAAGCTGAAAAAACATCTCTCCATTTGCAACTAACCCATTCAAATAGCATCATATATTTTTGCATAATAATTCTTACTTTCTTTAAAGAAAGTTGAATAACATTTAAATACGTTAAGAAATAAATATCTTTAATAACTTGCTGAAAATCAATAGGATCTAAACTAAAATTTAAATAAAACACTTCTTTTTTATTTCATATTTATTAATTCAAGTAGTTACATTTAAAACTTTCACATGCCTCAGACATGGTCAATAATGAGAGAAAACAAAACTTTACAACATACAAAAACAGAAACTTATGAAAATAACAAAGCTCATGAAGCATAAAAAATAATCATTTATTTATCATAACTAATAGCTCAGTTCCTGAAATTTTGAAATTGGTTTCATGGTTTGTTCTTTTGGATAAAATAAGTTTTAACTCTCAAAGTTAAAGTAGATGAAAGAAATTAGATATTTCGATAATACATTATTAAATAAGTTCGTCGTATTTATTGAGCAGGTACTAAATAGCAAACAAAATTAACTATAACAATGACTAAGCGGCGTGACTTTATCTTAAGTTACTAGAGCCCGTGTTTACAAGCCGTTCTCAACTCTCAGATCGATCTTGAGATACCATTTTCATCATTAAATTATAATCTATCAATGAAAACGACATCTCAAAATCGATTACAGAGTTGAGACTTAAATACGAAACCAAAACATAAATTATATTTAATATTGAAAAACGTTACACTGAGGTAATTCTTATTAAGGAACTACTATAACTTTATAAGAAAGTTACATCTAAAATATATAATCAAAGAATATTTGTAGCCAATTTGTTTTAAATAAATTTCTTTCGATAGAGCTCTTTTTTAGGATACAATATGTGTCTCAAGTCATATAAGAGTAAAACTTTAAATTAAAAAACAAACAAGTACTTCATACTTAAATATACACCATCAAGAATATAAGTATGACAATGGTTCTGTATATTGTGACAATAATTATTTAAACACACTGACATTCTTAAATATACAGTCAACACTATAAAATAGTATATACCACAAGCAAATTTGGTGTTATTATAAAATACCTATACTAATTACTAAGCTACATATATTTCTTTCAACATAGAAGAATTTGCTATATAACTTATTGAAAAAACTTATGTCTTTCAAGAATATTTTATAGTATTTAAACAGAAAACAAAAAATGGCATTTCAAGGCAATTAATTTGTTTTAGAGTCAAAGCCTATCAAAAATGTGAAATAGACAAAAATAACATACATTTTATGTCAATAGGTATATCATTCCTCTTTAATCAAATTTTACAGTATGTATAAAAAAAACAACAATCAGGGTAATGTCTTCAAAAATTTTATAAATACTTCAAGAATTCTTTAAGTTTAACTTTTTAAAGTTGTTTTTCTTTTAAGGTAAGAACTTTAAAAATCAAAACTTCATTTTTAAATGTTTAAGAAAGAATTCTACAATTTTTTCTTCAACACTGTCAGCAGTAATTGACACAAGAAGCGCATTCTTATAATAATAAATATTTATATTAGAGTACAGCAACCTTATTATAGCTTCTAAGATATAAACAATAGTTTAAATATTTATAAGAAGTTCAACTATTATAATATATTTGAGAGAACTCATATTATTGATATAATTGACTATTACTTTCTTAAATCGTACTATTTTTTAAACCTGCTTCTCATCACGTTCAGGTTTTGAGAATCCTTATACACTCTTCTTTTAATCTTTTGTTATTAGTTTTTACAAAAACTATTACGAAAATTAAAAAAAAAAAACATTTCATTAAGATAAGCATACAATATGAAAGTAAAAATAAAACATACAATAACTAAAAAAATATTTTATGTTAGCATATTTAAATATAAAACGCGATATTTCTACCTTTTAAGAAGATTAATTATGTTGAATGTAAATAACTAATTATAGATCTTATTGAGTTATTGAAGATTTTCATTTTATACTGTTAGAAATCACAGCAACAGCCTCTAGATATTACATTATTTTGAACTTATGTTACTAATTCTTCATATTATACGACATATTTAATGTTTTTAGTGATGATTAATCAAAATAGATATAAAAATAGCAGATATAAAGAATATATGTATGATGTTATTGAAACATCACACTGAAATATACATGTTAAATACTGAAAAATTATAGAAAAATAATTTTACAATCTTGCTGACAAAAATAATTTATCAATATAGAGACAACGACCAAGACCTACCAGAATGACCTCCCGTAATGAGGAAAACGACAGAGAAAAGATAGGCTATATATTTTTTACTGAAGTAGCCAATAAAATATATATAACTTTTATTTATGCTTACAAAAGTTTTAGCAGAAATGTTGCAATGTCCAGTGTTAGATACACTATTTATACAAAGGAGTGTTATTATTAATAATTTATTATTTTTCGATTGTGTTGCCCCCATCTCTATAAGGAGAAAATTTCTTCTACTATTCAACCAATTTACTGAATTATTTCATTATTGTATTTCTATTTATGCTTATTTTAATAATTATTAAAATTTCAAATATTCTTAATAATAATTTTGCCTCCATCACATGTAAATATGAGATGAGTTAGGGATCTAAGAACACTTTTCATGAATAATTATATTGAACTACAACATTAACATCTGGAACACGTATTAAATTGAAGCAGCAAATTTACTTTACTATTATTATTCTCTATTTATATTGCATACAAATTTCTATATTGAAACATGTAGTCAGTTTGGATTTTTGTAGTGATTCTCATTTTACAATATGAATATATGCTCAATTTTCCGTAGCAGTTTTGCAAAAAAAAAGTATATCTACTTTATATGTTCAAAATGCTCATGCTTTCATTTTCTTCAGGCACTTAACGAAGTTAGTCATATCGTATTCTTCTTCATATTGTTTGTCGTCCCAAAGGTCTGGTAGGGTTTCTATGAGGGCCTTCGTCCCTGGGGCAGAAGCCTGAGAGGTGGATGGGCCCGGAGTACTCGATAATTGGAATAAGTCTAACAGCTGGTCGGTGCCCATGGTCTCCATTGCTGCGTTCTCGCTACTTATTACTGTGTTTGCCGTCATTAGTTTGAATTTTTGTAGGCTGAAAGTTATAATTTAATATAAGCTATACAGTAAATCTTTACAAATATACATTTTTCTAACACTTAACATTTGTGCCATATTTGAAGTATTATTCTAAAATAGTTTTCTTTTTAAAAAAATTTTGAATGATAAGAAAACTTAATTTTTTTGAATGATAAAATCTCAGTTCTACTATAACAAATACATATTTTGCAAAAATACGTATAATGTTATTTCTTAAAATAAAAACTATAATTAAAAAAATCTTATATCCTCACCCCATAATTTTCTCTTCAAGCGTATCTCGAGTAATAAGCCTATACACGTTAACGACTCGTTTCTGTCCTATACGATGCGCCCGGTCCATAGCTTGTAAATCTTTCATTGGATTCCAGTCGTGTTCCACAAATATGACTGTATCTGCGCCGGTTAGATTCAAACCTAGACCTCCCACCTGTGAATAGATTTTGATTTTTAGAAAATAGACATATTATATTATAATTTTAATAACTTTATTACTTAAAAGTAGTTTATGTTTGTTTAGTATAGTTGCACTAAAGTATTACATAGAATATTTAGTAAAAAAGGGAAACCATTGTAACTAAACATATAAAAATAATAATTTATCACACACACACGCAGGCATGCACGTACGCACGCACGCATGCTCGTATTTATAACTCATATTAAATCTCCATAAAAAGTTAAAAAAATAATTAAATTCTAAAATACAATAACAAAATAAAAGCACAAATAAAAACAAATACTCACAGCGGTAGTAAGCAAAAGTACATCAATAGAAACATCAGTGTTGAATCTAGTCACTATCGAGTGTCTCTGGTGCGGCGGGACACTGCCGTCCAAACGCATGTAAGTGACCGACGGTAAGTGTTTCTGTAATAAATCTTTCTCCACAATGTCCAACATTTTCTTCAGTTGGCAAAATATTAACGCTCTGTGTTGAGATACAACTGTGCCAGATTCTACTGTAGCGGATGTGCCTATACCACAGTCTAGAAGGAGTTGTCTGGAAATAAGACAAAATTTTATTGTGTTAAAGAAAAAAAATCGAGTAAGAATCGATCCCACAACCTGTCATTTATAGTCGTACGTTTGTGTCGCTTCACCACGACTGTTATTATGTAAATTTATATATTACTAGTGGGCCCGGACGCGGCTACGCCCGTGAAAATATAAGCCTAAATAATTAAAATAAGTTAAAAAATAATAATAAGTGGAGATTTATTATTAGAAAAAATATCTGAGTAACCGAAATGAACAAACAAAAGAAGTAAAAGTAACTAAAGGAAATTCTTAATATTAGAAAAAGTACCTAAAGTTTGCCGTGCGCGCGTACTAAACATTTTTCTATATTAAATAATTATGAATTTTTGCGAACAATATTAAATAAAATCCCAAATGATTAAAATTACGATATTTTAAGTGTATAACATCGGTATAGATAACCGAACTGAGATAAATTAATTATAAGCAGCAAATAATTACATAAAAAGTAATTCGAAAATATATAAAAATTTACAAAACCATCAAAGTCATCTGCCCGTTCGCGTCGGTCATACTATGCCGCCCGAAGGCTAGCTCATTTCGAATCAGTGACATCTCCTTAATTATTTATTAGAATGTTATACAGTAAACTATAATTTCAATCTAAATGAAATGCTAAAAGTGACTAGTATATTTATTTTCATAAGGATGAATATCAAATTATAGAAATCATCTAATTTTTGTTAATGTATACAAATCTATATCGGCGCGCGCCATGTATGCATTAAGCAAACTCACTTTGAGTGATGTTTTCTTAAAACAACAAACTTTGCAAGCCGTTGCTTAGCAACGCGTAACGACGATTGTTATTAACATGGCGGAATAAATTGCTTGTCAAATTAATTATTTTAATATATTGTTATATATCGAAAATATTACAAATATGAGAAAAAAAAAGTATCCTATGTTCATCCCGGGACCCTCAAGTATCTCTATATGAGTATTTTATCACAATTAAATTAGCGGTTTGGCCCTGATTGCGTAAAAGACAGACAGACAGACAGAGTTACTTTCGAATTTATAATATAGGTATGGATTCAATAGATAAAGACAGACAATATACAGATATAACTCACTTCAAAGCAGGCAATTTAGCTCCATGTTCAATATCATCCAATGACGAGTTTTGTTGCGCCAATTGGCGCATAACTCTCATTATTTCGGGATGCTCCGGCACGAGGACCAACTTGGGATGATTGCATACATTCTGTAGATAGTGAAGAGCCTGAAAAGAGAAAAACATATGTTTGTAGGTAATATGTCGTAAATCTATTTTAAAAATAATTTTTACACCATTCATTCCATAAATATAGTTTACTTTAGCTTCACGCCGTATACCGGATGTAGGAGGGTTAGGCAGAGGGGGTTTTATTAAAAATCACATAAAATAAGAAATACCTGGAACACATGAGTATGAGCAGATATATCTTGTGGCATGTGCTCCCTTGAGAAGTGCTCGTACAATCTCCGCTGTAGGGGGCTGAGCTCGCAGTAGTAGTCCTGCGTTATCTTTGGTGGCAGCTCTCGTAGTACGTCCTCTTTTACACGACGCAGGAGGAAGGGAAGTACCTGTAATATATAAGTTTTGTTCAATATTACATATCATAACTTTATTATGTTAATGATCATTTGAGTATTCAAAACAAGACTTTCAACTACTTACACTAATCAGGCAATATACTATGATCTAAAAGTAAATTGTCTTTTATTGTCTATACTTAATTACTACATATATAAAATTATTAAATAAAAATCAACAGAAAATTTGACACCATGAATGAAAACCTGGAATGGATAGAGTTACTAAGGAAAAAAAAGACAAAAAAAATACAATACCAAAAAAAAAATAAACACTATGATATACCTGTCGATGCAAAGCCTCACAGGCCAAAGCACCAGCTTGCAAGTGATGAGGAGACGCTCGAGGATCGCGAGCGGCTAGTATGGGACGCGAGTAGCGCGCTGTGAACTGTCTCTCAGTACCCAGCAGACCCGGCATTAGGAAATCGAAGAGCGACCACAGCTCTAGGACGTTGTTCTGTTAAAAGAAAAGACAAATAAAGTTAAAAAATTAATATAATATATACACTTGTTATCAGGGTGGACAGAGGGGACCCAAATGTTATAATATGTTGAACTGGAAGTAGATTATTTGACGTTAAAAAAATGAAGCATGTAACTTTTTATTTTAAATAAAATTATTTGACTTTGATTTTAAGACACTTCACTCTCCACTTTCCGCCAATTCTGGAGGCACTGCGTTTTGAGGGTTGTGAGCTGGCGCAACACAACGTCGCGCTTGGCCTGGATACTAGAGGAAAGAAATGAAAATATCAAATATTTAATTTACTCAAGTGGGAATTGAACTCACAACATGTAGCGTTTACAATTCTGCTAATATTACATACTTGATATAAAAATCAAAATTATTGTTAATCAAGGTCAGTAAATCGATGCTGTTTGTTCTACAGTAACATCAACTATAAAATGTAACGAACATTTATCACTAACATTAATCATTATAAATTAACGTTACTGAAAAATTTGCAAATATTACATTAAAATAAATAAATAAATACCTGAATAGGCGTTCCGGACAAAATCAACCTATGATTAGCGACTAGTTGCTTGATAGCTTGAAACGCTTTGGTTTTGCCATTCTTAATAACATGGCCTTCGTCCAAAATGCAGTAATTCCATTTAATACTGCTAAAGAAATCAATATCTTTTCTAACTATATCGTACGAGGCGACTATTAAGTTGTAGAATTTGACGTGTAACCGAAGTCTTTCTCTCTCCAACGGAGGGCCGACATACTGCATCGGTTTTAGATATTTGGTTGGTATAAATTTGTTGACTTCAAATACCCAGTGACCTGAAAGTAATTCTAAAATTAGTTCAGAGAAAGGATATTTTTTTTTAACAGCTGTATCTCGCATATAGCAGGGTAGACAGAGGGAAGCCAGTGTTAAGGGCAAGAGGTTCGACATTCGTTACCACTCAATTTTTGAGACATATTGAGTAACGGCACTTAACGCCGTACTTTGAGTTTTATAATATATAATAAATCTAATTTTATTTTTATTATTAATAATATTTAGGTATAATTTTCAAACATTACATTAAAAAAGAATATTAATAAAATGTATAAACAAATTGTAATTCTATTTACTTACCAGTAAGTGTAGGTGGACATATAACAAGAGAAGGCATATGCGGACGTCTCTCTTTAGCGCGCTCGTAGTGTGAACCTGCTACAACCACAATAGACTGGAGGGTCTTTCCTAAGCCCATGTCGTCACATAGGACGCCATGCAGCTTATATTCATTTAGGAATCGTAGCCAATTTACTCCTGCCTGTAAAATTATACATGTAAAAGTTGTATAAATAGTTTAAAAAATTAAATTAAGTTAAAAAATGTTTCACTAAGTTTAATACTACTGAGTATTTATTTATACATTTGGTTTCTAATTAAGCTAGCACTTTGGAGCTACCAAAGTAAATAAAGGAAATATCAAAATCATTTCACCCAGTCAAAAGTTCTGAGGTAACAAACATTAAAAAAATACATTTAAATCGATAATCCTTACAAACCTTTTACAAAAGTCGGTAAAAAACTTTTATATCATAACAACTACCTTTAATATAAATCTAACAATATAACAATATACCTGTTGATAACTCCTCAATTCAGCGGAAACTGCTATGGGTATTTTATAATCTTTAATGGACTTTGGATTGAATAGTTGCTCTAGGAAATGTTTATCTTTCTGCCTTCTTTCTCTTAATTCTTCAGAGAGACCTTCAGGTTCAGGTATGGCACCGTCGAGCGGCATCAGTTGTATGAGAGTCGCAAAACAACGGGTAGACATCATTCGTACAGATACGTTGCGGTCACTCATTCGACCTATATGTTTTGAAGTACGGGTACTTTAATATTAATTGTTATTATAATTGAGGCTATTAAAATAAAAAAATTGAAGACATTGAGAACGTGGCGTGGGGGCACAAGTGTGACTGTAAACGTGGCTGGTTTTGGATTCGATCCCAACTCTAGGAAATGAAATATTTATTTATATTTATATTTTTATTTCTTCGCTCAGGAGTCGAAGCACAGCGCGTATTGCCATTTTCCATTTTCGCATTAAAATAACTAAACGGATTTGGATGAAACTTTAGGGTAATATAGCTTATACTTAAAACTATAACATAGGCAACAATTTATTTTAAAGATTTTGTTTAATTTAGCTATAAGTAATATAACAAACCGGTCGAATTTTAGACGTAATCGTCGTCGTTATAATTTTCATCAATCTATTACTTAGAACAGTTACAAAAGTTATTTTCTTTTTTTTTCAGCTTAACGCTGTGTCCTGCATGTAGCAGTGTAAGCAGCTAGCCTAATGTTAAGACACTCCGCTCTCCACTTTCCCCCGAATTCATTAATCATTCCTTTTGAGTAGCGGAAGTCAACGCCGCGCTTTGCCTCGACTTGCGCTTTTTATAAACAAATTGATTAGAAAAAAAAAACAATATTACCCAACAATGGCACAACAAGCAGCGCTATGTACGGCACTAGCTGCAACTGCAAAGCGTCCACAGTCCTCGATAAAGCCTCGGCCGCGCCGCACCGGACGCGGTCACTGGATAGGTCTGATAGGGCTTCAATTACCTGTTAATTGTATTATTGTATTGTAGTTTGTTTATTATTATAACTCTTTGTTGATATTTTATTATTTTGAATGGGAGGATTCCTAGGTAAGTTGTGACAGGGATACAGTTATATATCAATTAGATTTAACTTTATATTAGAACATAATGTGATTACACAATTGTATTTCACCTACTTTACTGCTAATATTTTTTATCATCTACGAATTAAATAATATAAAACAAATATAAGTATTTAATATATAATAATAAAAAAATATCTTTTCACAATAAAATTAATAATAAAAACAACATAAATAATAAGTACTACAACCATTTCAATCATTTCCGTACTACAACAATACTGTCTCACTAACAACAATCCACATGACACAGTGCGGGACTTTCCCTACCAATGCCACGGCGCCCGTTACGTTCACTTGAAAGATGTTACCTCACTAATAACAGTTCGCAAGACATAATGAAAGAGAAGAGCGCGATACAAAATAACATATCCACACACAACAAGTTGCTTGTGAGCAAGTCAACAGCACACACAATGTAGGATCCTCTTTCTAAATAGAATGAACGCACTTAACGCTCACATCACTTCAAACATACAATGCAAAACAACACGACCATCTCTCTAACAACAACTCGCAAACACAATGACGGACCCAATTTGTCACAAATTGATCACTTTCACAACAATCCACTCCAACAATACACAACAACAACATAACAATACCTCACAAACAACAGCACGCATAACACAATGGGGATCGCGAGCAGCGAGGGCGGCGAGCGCGCGCGCGGCCATGTGGCGCAGGGCGGTGTGGCGCGCGCGCGCCAGCGCTATGCAGGCGTGGGCGCCGCGCACCACTTGCGCCCACAGTAACGCGCATACGTGGCCCGACACGGCCTCTATTACTTGGAGACGGGAGATGAGCTCGTCTACTGCTTCGTCCTCTATGGTCTCCAAATCTGGCGGAAAGAATTATTTTTTTTAAATGGATAAAAAAACATTTAATTGGTAATTTTTTCTTTAACACTTTTAAGTGATTGTTGTAGAACTTAGTCACAGCATCCATACTAGCATCACTAGATTATATTTTTAGCATAATATATAATTAGTATGTTTATTTAAAAATATCCTTGTTTCTTAAGTGTGTTTAAAATTAGATCGAAGTTGAGTCCCATCACTAACATGCAAATTAATTGTTTAAGTGGAGAACAAAGTGTTTGAATATTTAACAAAAAAAAATTTTCTTAGCCAAGTAAATGTGATAACAAGCTCACCACTATCTGTTAATATTTTCTCCAGAGGTTCCGTTATGAATTCCCATAGCTTTGGTAATTTGTCTGGAAGTTCATCACCAAAGTATTCAGTTAAGCTTGTCAACGCCATTGTTGCTCCTCGCCTTTGGATCCTTAATAGTTTCCTAGTCTAAAAATTTAATTAATTTTAATTTAAATACTCTCTAAGTGACAACATTTTATACTATAAACTAATATATTGATCATATTCATAACGCTATACAAGATTCCAGTTAAGGTAACATATTTTCAAATTGCCCTTTGATTACTTCTTCACAAATAAGAACAGGCTTATTAACAAGATTCAAAAAGAAATCTAATCAATTAACTATACATCACAAAATAATTACTAAGAACACCAATTTTTTTACCTTCACAGGCAGAGAGAACCTAGTGTTAAGACACTCCATTCTCCACATTCCGTCCATTTATCAAAACATTGAACAATGGCGTAACACAACAGCGTGAAACCTAAATGACAATTTAATCACCTCATCCTCCTTAGGCAATAGCTGTTCTAGCGACATCAGGTCCCCGTGCGGGTGCGCATTCGCGTTCTGCGCAGAGGGGGGGCGCCCCCGTCGCGGCACTACGCGCTCGGCGCTGCGGTGTTGTTCGCGTAGTGTTAGTATGCCGTTGTATTTTGTTACTGAGGAATATAGGTTTTGTTTTATTTATATTATAATAAATAAGCGTGGCTCTGTTAGTTCAGTCAATAATTACAATTAATTTAAATATTTTTTTCATTATTTTTAAAAAGCACTCCCGTAATCTTGTCTTCATTGTAAGGTATTATGAAAATTAAAATAATTGTAAAATATGGCAGATTCAATAATAATTATAGAAAAATATAATAGGACTAAATTCAAACACAGAAAATATTAAATATCAAATATATACATCTTGTAGAACATTGTATATATACATATCTACTCAATTAACTTAACTGGCAAAAAAGTATAAATAATTCCAAAACAAATTAATTGAAACATGCCAATAATAATATATATAATATATTGTTTTAAACAAATCTGTGAATAGAAACTTACGTGCAGGATCATACTCAATATTCACTTTCAACTTGCCTTCTCCACCACTGTCGTTACTACCAGAGTCAGCGTTCTCTTCTGAAATCTCTAACGTAATACGCGGCGTGAACTCTGGGTCGCATCTAGAATTGTTAAGTACCTTTTTAGAAAATGTAGAATGAATTGGTGGTACTGTATTAATGATATTCTATATAAAAATCGATCAAATATAACTAAACATATTGTGGATGAAAAAATATATGTATTTGTATGTAAAAACATATAACAACAAATATTATTTATTAATCATATTTTTTTTATTAATAATACAAAACGTCCATACCTCAAAAAAGCCTTCAAATTGACCAACACTTTGTTGTTAGGGCATGATTCTCGTTTCACTAGCTGACCCAATAACGCTGCCAACGTTCTAGCAGAGTTTCTCTGCAACTCCTCCGAACATTCCTTCTTTATACTCTCCATTAGTGGTCTTACTACAGGATTGAGGCGTTCCGGAAGCGCTGCTAGGTAGGCCACTGCTGCGCTAAGTGCTGCTTGCACTCTATAATTATAGAAAAAAATTAAATGTATAAGCATATTTCAAATTTGTATACTATATTGAGTTGACTATTTTAATTAATTACAGTATTAGAATTCAAATGTATCATAGGTAAATATTAAATAGGTTCTATCAATGTAATGATTAATAGAATATAGAGAGTCCTCTGTAAATTAAAAAATATATAAAAGCATGTATTTTTACTGTTTAGCTGCGGAACTAAGCAGCACTTTATTTTGTCATTAAAGCGAGAAAATAAAAATAATTAATTATCCCATGTGGGAATTGCTATGCCGCTACTAATATTAAAATACTCACGAAATGTTCAAAGTAGCCTGTTCCTGCGCACACGTAGCTACGGCGGAGTGCAACGCCGCACGACGTTCCTCCAGCGATGTTTGTACGCGCTTCGTCTTTAGCACAGCTACTAGTGGCTGTGTCACTGTTGTCATTGATGATACCTGGAAAAATGATAAATTAACTAAATTTGAAAATACTAAAATCGGTTTTATAACCGTTAGCGGAAAAAACGATACCGCCCATGTCCCATACGATACCGCCCATGTTTAAATTAAATAATTAATTTCATAGATTACTTGTAATTATGTACATTAACGTACACAATTACTTCAAAAAATTGGGTAAAATTTCAAACCCACAACCTTTTAAAGGCGTGCTAAAGTAAAAAAACGCCTTTCCTCCGAAAATCTTATAAATTACGAGTGAACCAAACGATAGCTTGAATTATTTCGTTATAATGCCATCTATGAATAGATTTTGGTACTAACTTTCTTTTAAAAATATATATAACTAGCAACCCGGTTTCAGCTTCGCATGCTTAAATTACTGAATTACGTTCGTGTTTTAATATATAATTTACTTTGTTTTATACTATGTATTGATAATGATATGACACTTTTATACTTTTAACATAGCGCCATCTCTGGAAATAGGTAAGTTTCATAGAGTCAATAGATATCGCCATCTGTTTAAAATCGTTTGAAGCTAACAGATAATCCAAAATGATTGTTCCAAATTACTTCTAATAATAAACAACTTGTAATAAAATAATAATATTGCATTGAAAAATTGAGATATAAACTATCCTATCTTTTAAGATGGATCAAACTGTACACGGTGTGCAAATTTGATTAAAATTGGTTCAGCAGTTTAAGCCCATCGTGGACATACAACGTGTCACGTAATTCATATATAATAGATTTTAAAAAAAGTAAATTGATTATAATATAAAGAAAATAAGACATTATATAAACCTGTTCTAGCCTCAATATATTATTAAACTCTTCATTGTCAACTGGTAATTTGTAATGTTTCATCATTGCTAGCAGATCTCGTGCCTCTTGTAGTATTCTAAAAGGAAGCGAAAATAAGTGGATTTCATATAATAATATTAACGATTTTAGTGTATCGCAGATTTTCAAAATTTTATTTATCTTAATACGTTTTAAAGTACGCTACTACTTACCTATTACAGTTAAGTGCGACTTCATCGTAATAAAGTGATTGGTTGAGCGCTGTGTGAAGTGTCGTTATCAACAATGGCGGCGCCAGTGCAGATATATCATTTAGCTTCTCATGTTTTTTATCTTTGTCATTTTCCTTTAACAAAACATTATTTTCAATATTATTTAAATTACTTCATTCCTGTTTTAAGAGGATTATAATTTTAAATATTTATGTAAAATACTCTTTATTCCACCTATAGCTTCACTTCCGTGAATTCACACTTGCATTTAGTAAAGTATTCATATTAATAAAGTTTTCTAATTCTGATTAACACCATATTTGAATATAACGTGGTAACTTTTTAAATATTATAATAAAATTTACTGAAATTAAAAACAAAAATCCTTTTACCTTATTCCCGTTACAAATAGTATGTATACAGGGTGGATATAAACTATGTTCAACTGTGTGTCTCGCCCACGATGATATTACTAGACTGGCCACTAGCCTCTGCAGTGCACTGCCTGAACGCAAGTACACTATCATAACCTGTCAAATATTAAATAGAAACTAAAAACCGGAACCTCTAAACTCGTTTGTTAAATCTTATAGTTATTTTTTTTTTAAATTGTCTTTTTTTAGAGTCACGCTTTGTTACGCATAGCGCAGGGGTAGGCAGAGTGAACCTAATGTTAAATCATTGTATCAACAGTTTCACTTTCCGCCCGAATTCGAGACAATACGGGTTTAATGGAAATTAGCGCCGTGCTTCATCGTGCTCAGAGTGATAGGAAATAAAAAAATCTTTGTCACGACTGGGGATCAAACCTACAATCATCGCCACTGCGGCCTCGAATTCGTATTAAAACTTTATAAAATATTCTTTACTTTTTTTCTAATTCATACAGAAAGATATAGCTAAATCGCTATTTACATGAATAATATAAGGAAACAATATTCAGTTAATGATATGAAACTGTAATATTGTTTACCTTGACATAACAATCTATTGGACTTTCATCTAACGCCTTGTACTCGATGCCGGGTGCCGGCTGCACTAGATAGCAAGAAAGATAACCTGAAAATATATAACAATATCTTTTGAAAATTATAGCCCAGAATATTATTATTTTAAAATTTCTAACGTCTTGTGTTTTGTGAAATGTATGCCATATATACTTAATCGAATTCTACTAAAATTCTCAATATTAAATAAATTAACTCCTCACCCAACATATCAGAAGCGAGACATCTAGCGCGGGTCACATTGGCGTCTCTTAACGCCGCCGGCTGATTTTCCCCACCGCCTATGTACCATTTCTGTCCGGGTCGAATGTCACTGTCATTTGGGTGATTTTCTATGGTATTATCACTACCACTTACGGCACGGGCTCTACGTTCCTGTTGATCAGACAGACATACTGGCTAAAAACCCTCCATTTTCAAAAGGAAGGAGGAGTAAATAAATATGCACACATTACATAAAATATAAGTTAAATAACATATAAATTATCATAAACTAATTGTAACAAGAGTATAATAATGTATACGATTTAGTGGTCAAAGTGCTTGAACAAATTTTCAAGAGACATGATTTCGAATTCCACTATGTTCAACTTTAATATATTTCCACAAAACCAATAAAATAACAGTTACCTTATGCGGCGCCTGCAATATCAAAGCGGGATCTATCGGCAGGCGAGGCGGCTGCATCGCTAAACACAGCCACAGTGCGAGAAGAGGACACGCAGCCACCAATATGGTGCCGAGAGGCGCGTGACGCACTAGATTGTGCCATACCTGGGGAGTAGAATTTTGTTTTTTTTTAAATTTAAATAAATATCTATAAATTAAGTTAGCTATTTTATTTATTATTCTTTTATTTAAATTTCCATCTAGTCTGTCAGTGAGCATTTATTACTGTTATTATATATTCATATACCAAATCTTATACTATTTTATTCTCTTCATTCTTCATAAAGCAATATCACATTAAAAATAACACTTAGTAATAAAAAAATGACATATACAAAAATGTCAAAGACATATACAGTCTCACACTTGTGCTACCGCACCACAATAACCCCAATTTGTATTTGTATTAGCGCTGTATCCTCCTATCATTGTGCCTTGAAACCAGAGCGAAGAAAATGAAAATATCGAATAGGAACCGAACCCACAACCTATCACATCTACAGTTACAATATGTTCCTGCGCCGCAACTGGCCTCAAATCTGAATAATTTAATATAAATACATAATTAAAATAACGTAACAAACCTGTACAGCTATTTCTTGTATATCATGGACATGTTCAAACAACACCCTTTGGTATATATGTCTCATTGCTTCTTGAAGCAGTTCTGGTGTCCAATTAAGACATTGGTCAACTTCACTTTTATTTTCATTAATTTCTAGATTCTTTTCATCATCGGCATTTTCTTTATCACTACTTTCGTTTTCGTTTTGGTTTTTATCGCCATTCATTTGTCCATTTGGTGGTTTTGAGGTTATTAACGGTCTTGTTATAGTGCATAGGGTTTGTACAGTCGCTTTTCTCACCGAACTAGTTGAGTGTTCGAGGTACGGCCACAAACGAGGTAGTACGTCTGCCAGATCAATAGGACTGCAACAATAATAAAATATATTATTAACAATTTCCAGTGTTTTATAAGAGACATTTTTTTTTATTTGAGGACATTTTCAGAACAAATTTAAAGAAATCTACAACCACTGTTATCAATCATTTTGACATACAAAACTCAATGAAACTACGTCCCCAGATCCTAAAATATTTATAATCTTTAATTAAATTCAACTTAAAAAATTGTAATAGTAGTAGATAGGCCATTAATTCAGCGATTAAATAACATATACGAGTGGGTGTAAGAACACATACTGCAAATTAGTAGCAGCAGCGGGTAAGGCCATTAGCTTAGCGAGCAACGCCATATACGCGTGAGCGGGGGCCGCCAGGTCATCTTGCTCGTGTAGTAACTGCCAAAGGCGGGCCGCGAGACGCGCGAGTCGCTCGGGGCGGGCCGCGGCGAGCGCTGCGGCCGCCGGTGCCAGGGCCCCCGCGGCTGCCCCCGAGACGTCTTCTGCACTGTCTTCCAGGCCCGCTGTTAGGAATTCTAGTGCACCGCATTCTATTGCTAGTTCCTGGAATTGTTAGCATTAAACTTTATTTTTGATTTATTGCTTTTTTTCCTATATTATGTAATTATTTAATAATTAAAAATAGCATCCTGTTCACTGTTTCAGTTGTGTGGTCTATTCGAGTATAATTCTTTATTTTTCGTACAAAATAATTTAAAAAAAAATACAATTTATTTTATTTTTTATATTTATAACAAGTAAAATACGATCAATATAAAATGTATGTCCTTAATATACTTTCCTAATACAAACGCAATTTTATACAAACACAAAATGTTTCACCTGTCTCGCAGCCAACAAGTATTTGAAGGCGAGCAGCGCGCCGTGCCGCGCCTCCCACTGCGCCTGTCGCGCCAACGCCGCCACGCGCGCTGCTACCAACCTGTAACAACAAAAATATTGATATTTATTATAATATCAATATCAACGTCGATACCGGTCATTTTTAAAGTATTTCTCAAAATAGTAATTAGTAATTTTATACAAAATGTACAGAATCGATCCTTTTGATTAATAATTACCAAAATATTAAACAGTAAAAAGATATTTTCGAACTAGTATTGTATTGTATCAGACAAAGCAATAATTCTGGTAGCAAAAGTAAACAGACCTTTACGGTTGTGGATTCTATTTGTATCAATATATCGGATCAAAATATATCGATACATCGATACTTTTTAACAAGCCTACCAACCTGACGCGCTCACTCCGCAACTGAGACAACGCTACGCCGAGCGTTTGAGCGCACGTTTCCCGGACTGGTGCTACCACCTGTAACAAAAAAAGGAAATTTATAATAGAAAACGTATAAAATATAGAAAGCGCTTTGATCATTAATCCACAAGTTTTTTTTAAACTACGTCAACATTACACGTTAGTTACAACTTATTTATGTTGTTAACATCTCTAGTATGGAGTTTTTATAAATTGCCAAACTTTACGTAAAAGAATGATCAAGAGAAAAATATAAAAAAAAATTTAAAAGTGTAATTTCACACTAAGTATAGAAAAAAATTCCGGAAACATAAAAGCGTAAACTTTTCTTTGTCTATTAAAAAACAATTTTATTGTTTTATTGTTAGTATATTTGAGGATTCAATTTAAAAAATATTTTTTTTTGTGTTTTTTATAAAACTAAGCTGACATTAGTGAGTCTAATTTTCAAAACCTGTTCAAGTTATATTCGACACCTGCGAGTACCATGACACGGTAAGTATTACCAGCAAGAGTACTGTGGTCATTTATATTAAATAAAATCACGCAACAAATGTCAAGCTATCAATAAGAGCAAAGTGTGATTTAATAGTAATACTGAGGGTTGATTAAGTAAATCCGTTTGCGTTCCATATCTTTATATGTCTTTTTTTATATTTATTTTTATTATAACTTGTAATAATTATAATCATATTAATAAAAAAATGGATACCATTTAGATATATTAATTTCATTAAGTTATAGCAAATTTTGTAACTATAAGTTATTTGCTATTATATATTTTATAGAATTTACCTGGTCTGATACAAAGTCACCAAATCTGTCTAATGCAAGAACACATAGCAACCTCAACGCCATGTCCTCCAGCCATTCCTGATGTGCATCTTCCATCTAAAATTAGAAAATTAAATTAAATAGTATTACGCTGTATTCTGCGTATACCAGAGTAGATACACGAAACTTAGTGTTAAGACACTCTATTCCCCCCTTAACATTCAATATATTGCGTGTAGTGGTGGCCATTTTCCCACGAGGAACTAAATATGTGCGCATTTTAACGGCATACAAACATGCCATAAGGGACAACCGTCACTGTCAAAAAATAACATCCTTACTTGACTAGCACTAAAGCCAGTTCGCCACCCAGCAGACGCAACGATGCGAGACCTCAACAGTTCCCGCAGTGCCCCCGCAGCGCCGTGCCGCGACTCCCACGCGGCGCTGAACAGCTGAGCTTGCAGGGAACCACACCAGCCCTCTAGGGGCCAGCGAGAACCCTCGGCCCAGGAGCCGTCGCGACGCGGTGCACACGGGCCGTCCACTGGAACTGAAATATAATAATAATATATTGGAGACCAGTCGTGGCTGTAAACGCGACAAATTGTTGGTTTGATTCCTACTTGAAGGAAATTAAATATTTAGTATTATCATTTCTTCGCTTTGGTTTAGCTATAGGCAAAACGCGGCGATGATTTCTCCCACTCAACGCCTCAAGAATTCTATGGAAAGTGGCGAAGTGAAGAATTTGAGTTAGAACAGTGTCTGAACATTAGATTCCCAGGATATAGCATAGAGTAAAAAAGCAAAATTTCAAATTTTATTTATATTAAATAACAATCTACAATCCAACAACGTCAACAAAGTAAAATATATGAATAAATTCAGAATTGTTATACAACATTTATCATAATTATCTACCAATTTTATGACGTGATCTAAAACGTGCAAATATAATCCAGTTCAAGGACTTTTCTTAAAACGTTACTCAATGACGCATTCAAAATATACGAACGATAAATAAGTTGTGCAAAAAACACATCAATTTCAATGATCGAGGTACTAAAATAAAAAAGTGGAAGAGTTGCCATGTGATATATCCTATATTATATTATATAAGACTGATATACAAATTTGAACAGATCAAAATATGATTGTATTTTAAAAGGATCACCCATCACCATAAAAAATATTTTGGCACAGAGTCTGACTTTGAACGCAGTTGTAGGTTTGATTTCTATTTGGGCGGAATGAGTTATTACTTACTTACTTTTTTAGAAAAAAATATAATAAAAGGAATATTACATGACATATTACTTTAAATGTTAATAATAAGATTCAAAATTCAATATTGCATATTTCATCATCTACATAAATATGTCACATATTTAAGCTAAGAACATACTAAATCATTTCATTGATTCCATTTTCCTCAAAACGACTAGATTAAACTTTATTATTGTAAAAAGCTACGTAACACAATAAGTAGAAAGAACCTATACTAGGTTCCAACTCTTGCGCATAAGAAATGGAGGGGGGTCTTTTGGTCCCTACCGTAGTATCCAAATATATCTTTGACATGTGTTACCTGACGTTTCCTCAACAGTTTCCATCTTAATCTTCTTCCTCTCAGGCTCGATGGGGAACTGGGGCGCAGAGGTGGTAGGTGTTAGGGGAGTCAAGGGAGTGGATGGGGCGTCGTCGCAGTCCCTCGACTTCTGTTTGCTGAAGGCGGCGCGCGCGCGTCTCTTCGCGAGGTTCATTTCTCGGGAACTTAGGCCTTTGCATTTTACTATTTCTTGTACTGGACGCTGCAATAATTTTGTTTATTTTTATTTACTTTTCTATATTAGCTCAAATATAGTTGCATTACGGGTACGACAGAAAATTAAAAATATTTTTCATATAAAAGTTTTCTTACATCGTTATATATATTTTTTGATACTTTATAACTGTCATAATAAAAGTTAGGAGGTAGAAACTTAAAATGTGTAATATAATTTTTTTTTAAAAGCTATCTTTAACTATCTATTTTTTCTTAATTAATAATTTTTCAAAAATAGTAAAGGATTGTTAGTTCAACATACCCTAGTAGCCTCTGGTTTTATAATAATTTTGTTAGGACACAAATCTTCATTAGTATAAACTCCGCTTATATCCATGCCAAGAGACGAGGCCACGTCCAATCCAAGCCTTGCGTTGAGTTGTTGACGTTGTTTTGCTATACGTTCTTTTATGTCTGGCAAAAGGGAATAAATATATAAGATTTATACATATATTGTTTTTTGGGAACCTGCTTTAAGACACTCCATTCTCTACTTTTCACCGATTTCGAGGCACTGCGCGTTGATTAACAAAAGACTATGTCGCGTATGCCTTGGTACTAGAGCGAAAAAAAAAAAAAAAATCATTCATCTGAGTGGGAATCGAACCTACAATCGTCACACGTTTGTGCTCCTGTTACGTTCCCACACAACCCGGGAATCGCTGACCAAGGCTTCCCACAACATTTCCTACAGTCAGCACAGAGATCTTGAAATTGTAATAATCTGTTATATGAATCCTCGCATCATTTTACACCCATTGTTATAATCAAAATTAAAATTAAATGTAAATAATTCTTGTCTCCAACTGTGAGCAAGTCTCACTTGTCTAGTTATAAGTTAATTTTAATAAAGTATATTAATTAAATCACTTTTTTTTTTGGATCACACGCTGCCACCGTACTTAATGCCCCTGGTACTGCGGCCTCATGTTTATATTGTATTGATTTAAATATAATTGCTACTCATTTGACTTCAAGTCGCAATTAATAATTCTAGTGATAAAATATTCTGGGTTTTTTCCTGTCATTCTACTAATACTAAAACACTGTGTAGATTTAAATTAATACTAACATAACACACTTCCTGTATTATTGGAAATGTTGATAATTTTAACAATAGAATAAATTTCGCAGTATGTATCGAAATATAAGTAGGCACTTTCGTTTAATTCGTTATTATTATTAATTTAAACTGTATAAATTAGTAGTTACTTATATTATTAAAATAACACTTTTTTAAGAAGGTATAATTAAATTAAATTTTAGTCATTAACCTTACTAATATTGTAATAAAGATAAGAAATAAGTGTTATATCAAAGGTAATTTATCAATTATTATTTACTTTATAAGAAAATTATTCTGCTCTACATTTGGAATATTATCAAAAATATAAAGTGAGGTCGTCGTAGCACAGGAACACAAGCGTGTCGTTGTCACGCAGTCCCGAAAATTTGACGGAAAGTGGGAAACGGAGTGTATTAACACTAGGTTTCCTCTGTCTACCCTGCTGTATTTTTTTAAAATATTTTCCATTATGTTAAACCGTAAACGTGACAAATCAACGTAAAATCAGAAAAATCAATAATTTTACAAACTGTAAATGTGACAAATCAACAAATTGAATACATATTTGATTTAAAATTTAAATAATCCCCCACCTGTTGCCGACAAGGCCTCCTCGTCCATGTCATATTCGTGTCCTTCAGAGCCCATGAGATGGGCCCCATGTTCCAAGACCCTCTGTATATCAAACGTTTCGCAACGGAGACGTCCATTGTCATCCTGTTCAATTTCTTCCTCTACAACAATCAAAATAGATGCTACTTTAGAAAATCTGTTTAGTTTAAAGTAAACGGGACTAGTTGTTGTGATGATGATGATACCAATTCGCAATGAAATATTTATTTAAATTTAAACATTCATTTCTTCGCTCTGGTATCTAAGCAAAGAGCAGCGTTAAGTTCTACCACCTAATGCCTTCAGAATTTGGCGGAAAGTGGAGAGCGGAGTGTCTCAAGACTAGTTTCCTTATGCGTACCGTGGTATGTACGAGATACAGCGTAAAGCTGATTTGATTTGATTTTTAAAGTAAATAAGGAGGTTGTTTACTATTAAGATCTATTTGTAGAGAAATTATCACTATGCCAGTCTTTATACTTTTTATATATTATTCGTTCTTACGCTAATGCCTATGTACTCATATCATGTTTTCAGTTGAGGCAAAAAATATATAAAGTATAAGGAAAATGTAACCAATTATTAAGCTTTATAGTTTTTATTTTGCGATAAGAACATAGAATTACTAATAATTTGAATAAAATTAAAATACATCCTGCACATAGCAAGATAGGCAGTGGCAACCTAGTGTAAAGACACAATTATAAAATTAAAATTAATGAATAAATTTTATTTGTCATCGAAATAAATAATATTTATGTGCATTTTGTAAATTAATTTCTAAATTAAGTCTTTCATTCAAAGTAAATCTACGAAATGCTTAAAAAATAAAGTTTCAAATTAAAAACAATAAAATACAAAACAATCATAGAAACTCAGTTGAATAATAATACTAAAAATAGATAACGTAACTGTAAGTGTTATAAACATGATTTATTACTACTGATTATAAATTCTCGAAGGTCAACCACGAGATTTTTCCCGGTGCGGTGAGTGGCAGACAACTCAACACGTCACGAAAAGTGAATTATGAAAGTGACTTTTTCTAGTTTCACGCGTTATCCCCCAAATAAGGTAAGCGGAAAGAACCTGGGTATCTAGTGTTAGTACCTAAACTCCGTTTCCATTAAAACAATTTCATCTCCAATTCTTCGCTGTTTCTGGAGGATATGCTTCGTAATCATAGCGAGTAAAATGAAAACAAAATATTTGACTCCCTCGAGTGAGAATCGAACCCTGCGGCATTACAGTACAGTTGCATGTGCCCCCTGGGCCACGACTGGCCTGAAAGTGACTTGATAGACAATATTATCTATGCTTTGAGATATCACTATTTCTTCACATTAAGTCTTTTATCTTACACGATTTTAATGCACGCGTGTAAATTGTAATAGATTTAAAGTTATAATCTACAAGGTTAATCTATAGGTATGAAAAAGAATAATATTTTTTAACGGAAGTAAGATATTGTATCTATTACTTATAAGGAAGTTAGTAGTAACTTTCTTAAACGAGAGCGGCACTGAGGCCGTAATATTATATCTATTAAGACAGGTACTGTATCATATTCGATACTTATCCAATTAAAAGTTGTTATAATAATGTTTTTTTTTTTCATTCGGATAGCAAAAGTAAAATTATACTTTTCTTAGCGTATTCCACTTCGTCCCTCATTTTCAGCCAAATGTGGAAGCATGAACATGCATGTTGAGTTGCAGAACTGGGCATCGAACCCGCAACTACTCGCGTTGACAGCCACACTTTTAGCCTTTATGCCACGAATGGCCTCAAAGTTAATACTTCTATTATAAGATAAGCTATTTATCACACTACCAGTATTTATAAGGATTTTTCAAAATATTTTCACTATTTCTTAATAAAAACTCTGCGACATACTTTGCAAGTAAGCACTAAACGATGTCGTGACCTTCGGCTTTGAATACCTTCAATTATTATAGTTATCAGTAGCATTATGTATTCACCAATTACTGCAAGGTCACCAGTAAATAGAGAGGTTGACGTGAAAATTGGAGAAATTCATTATTTCTTTCCTTAGTAGGTACTACTGTAGAATGTTTTTATCTCTATAGTATTAGTAAAGGATTAATATGGCACTTATCCTTATTTTTTAAATAAACTAAATTGGTCTTAGTAATTATTATATAGGTAATATTCATTAACTTAAATGAAAAATATAAGCTTGTAACATTCTTACATTTTATACATTATTTAATAAAATGTCTTCTCACAAGATCAGTAAAATTTTTGATAATAATGACGTTATTATTCATAAATTCTCATTTCACTAAATAAAAGTAGTTTTTCCTTAAAATCCTCATAAATATGAAAGTTTTTTCTGTCAAAGTCGCCACAGTAATTGTTATCCAAAAGACGAGTCAGATATAAAATGTAAATATTTTGAATTTTCGTTGCGTAAGTAACATAGCTCGTGGCTAACGTAACATTCTTCTTTCGGTACAAAATGGGACATCGACATTTTCGTTAAAATGCAATTTTAAATGTTTATTTAATAGGCAAAATTTAATGTAATTTCTTTGTTTTTATTGGATTATTCCATTCGATAAGAAAGATAAGATAATTTACATGGTATTTCGAAAAACGTGACATTTGTACGTCTCGGGGCCATGTCTTACCAGGACAAATCAACGAAAAAGGAGATGGTCCCGTTCAAAACGGAAAGTCTGGTCACATTACTGATGGCACACAATGATTCGTTAAAATCCATACGAGTGTAAGAATGATGCAAATGTTATTAATAAATTATGACCAATTACTATCTGCATAAAATCAGTAAAATATTTAAATCCTTCTTTAAAAAACACATCTATCTGTCTGTAAACGTATACCTAAACGTCTGCAACTCATGAACGATAATGATAAAAGCACATAATACTTATCATTAATATCCTATCCAGTTATCGTACCTAAATGTAGACATTATTTATATTTTAAACAGAATAAAATAAAATAGCGGTAAGTAAATAGGAATTCAACAAAAAGTTCATATATCTAATCAAAAAAAGAAAAAAATCAGCAACCAATTAAATACCTACAGGGTAGGCAGAGGGAACCTATTGTTAAGACACCCCGTTCCCCACTTGCCGCCGAATTTTTCGAGGCATATGCATGTTGAGTGGCGGAACCCGACAGGATATCGAACCCACAACCGTCGCATTAGTCATACCCTTGTGACCCTGCGCCACGTCGGCGTCAAACATAAATTAAATACTACAAAATATAATTTATATACAATACTAATAACATTAGAAATAATTAAATTTATTTGCTGCTATTTAGAGACAAGCAACCATATTACACAAATCAATAAAATACAAAAACGAATAACGAATTATCTTAACGGAGTGTTTGACTCTATCTACTCTGATAAAAGTAAATCTAATGCAAAATACTAGAAGAATTTCTAAAAAAAAAATATGGCCTTACAAAACAAGTCACATCAGTCTTATTTTTATCATAACTAATTACCAAAACTGTTACTTAATACTAGAGAGGGTATTTAGATAACTTTATATCTAGAAACAAACAAAGGATAATACTGATAACGGAATGCTAAATGCTAAATGCAGCTATTCC
>HE670791.1:0-15713 GCA_000313835.2 Heliconius melpomene melpomene | reverse complement strand
ATATGTAGATGTGTATGTAGATGTGTTTGTATATATGTATTTATGTATGTATGTTTGTGTATATATAAATGTATGTATGTATATGTGTATATATTTGCCCATCTATATATTTTATTTAGTACTCAGATTTATTTAGTACACCCCTCCTAATTTAATTAATGCTCTCCTCTATCCAAAGGTTGCCTGGGAGAGATTGCTGGCTTAGCAATAAGGCCGCCTATTGTGCTGTTTTTTGTATCATTATAAACACATTTGTAATTAATTATTTGGTATGCAATAAAGAATATTTTACTTTACTTTACTTAACTCTTCGTTATATATATGCTTGTTATTTTCAACCCTACACTAATCTAAATTTAAAGCTCGCTCTATCAAGTGATTGTTGCTATTGTAGTGGCAAGGTCAGTGTGGAGACATACTATAGAGTAATGCAGAACTAGGACGCCCCAACTGAAACAGCTCGCAGTTAGACTATACATCCTGATTTCATATGTCTTACTTCATATTTATAAGTAGAAATTTATTTTATTTTATAATATATATATTATGTTTTAATTGCTAATCTTATAGGCTAGTCGGTGAGTTCGATTCCCACTAGAGGAAATTAAATACTTATTGTTTTCATTTCTTCGCTCCGCCACTAAACGCGCAATGCCTTCAGAATTTGGCGGAAAGTGGGAAGCAGAGTGTCTTAACACTAGGCTCTCCTGCATACCCTGCTACATACGGGATACAGCGTGAAGCTGATATATATAAACACAAAATTTGCTATATATTTTAAAAGGTTATTTACACTATATTCATAAAGAACGTATTGAAAATTTTTAAATATATCCAAATATAGCAAAAAAATAAAGGAAAAATATAACAATATTTTAAGCAACATTTTGGCTTATCAAATGTTAACAGCCATGTTACGACATACATATGTGGCAATAAAACGCAGTAACAAGCGATACGTTATCGCAAATTTCAATCTTTTAAATTTAAGATGTAGGTACCTATTATGAAAAAAACAACAGTTGCCAATAATGGCATAAAAAGCACTTACAGCCGTATATTTATATGGATATATTTATATATGAAATGTAAATGAAAGCTTTAAGAAATATTTTATTTAATTTTAACAACAAATAATATTTAAAATGGTTAATTTTGTAAAAATATACTTACTATCACTGGAAATCGTCATAAATTTCCAAATAATTTTATATATAAAACGTAGCAAAATCTACCAATGCAAAATAAACTTTTATAACAAAAGAGGAAAATTTTACATTTTTAAATATAAATTAATATAAAAATATAATAAATTAGTATCATGAAGTCTACATCAAGAGGAAAAATGTCATAATCAGATGACCTTTGTCATCACGACAAATTGAATGACGGCAAATTCGTTAAACTACATTAGACTTTTAAGTGACATGACTACTCTCGAAGTGAGGCCTCAATGTAAAATAATATATGTATTTTTAAATAGGTTAGTATAAAAGGAGAACGTTTTTTCAGTGAGGTTAAATTATAAATAATATTAAATTCAATTTGCAACACCTAAGATCGTTAATTTCTGACTGAGATGAAAATTATTATTTTTGTTTAGATAATCCTGTTTTTTAGATGCTCTGGTCTCCTGCATATAGCAGAGTAGGTAGGTCTCTGCCTGATACTAAATGCTTCTGCGGAGAAACCTAGTATAGACATTGTGTTTCCCATGTTTAAAAACAATTATAAATACAATAAATTCAAATTGTCTATGCATATTATGCACTTTTCTATAACATGCTGAAAATTTAAAATTAACTTTGTTGTTCAATTATAAAAAAATCGCAATATCTGTTAGTTGGTGGCAAAAAATATCGTATTCTGAACCCTATATGGATATATGTATATGAAAAATATTCCTGCAATCTCCGCGTCTACATAATTCGTATATTTCGTTATAATCACTAATTAATATGTTAAAAGAAGTGCGGCGTTCAGTTCTGCCGGCGTTCAGTTAAATAGTTACCTTTGACTAGTGCAAACGGTGGGGGATGCCATTCGGGAACATTTGTCAATATTGCCTCCACCGCCTGTTGGGAAAAATGTTATAGACAATGAAAATAAAAAACATGCTATTTATATATAAGATATAAATCTTTTATAAGAATAATAATAACGCCTTGACCCTTGAATACTGAAGTCATTCTTTTATACTTTATTAAATATGTCTGACATCATGTTGTTCCTAGTGCATACCTAGTGCCACGATTTAAATGATATTAAATGACTCATTATTAATAATCTCATGTAATATATATAAGAAAAATAAACATGACAAAGATGAAAAAAATATATAGTTCAATATTTTTACTTCAATTGTCTCTTTGAAGCAAATTATTCCCTATGTAGGTCATTTTATGCGTGAATCATTGATTAATGGTAATTAGCATTATTAACTATTGTTTAAAAATGTTCATACATTATTTGCAAAAAAAATTAAAGTGCTCTATTTTTTTCAGCTTCACGTTAACCTAGTATTAGGACACACCCAACTTTCCGCCGAATTTACGAGGGATTGCATGATGATTGGTGGGACTCCGGGCTTTACCTTGTCGCCAGAGCGAATAAAGGAAAATATTAATAAGTAAAAAATCATGCTCCAGAGTGGGAACAAACCCACTACCATTACAGTCACACGTTCGTGTCCCTCAAAATATTACTAGAAAACAAAGCTTTCGGACCTGCGTAGCTGCAATTCTAGTTTCCCAAGCTGGCGACCGTAGATGTTTAGTGAGACGTCCGAGGAGACGGTGCAACTCCTCTGGGTGGGCCTTCTGTACCTCACCGAGCTGACGAGCCGCGGCACGCCGGGTGGCGGCGCCCGCGCCCGCCTCGAGCAATACGAACAAGCGGTCTAGTCTGGAAACCAATTTTGGAATTAATAAACTTTTATAAATTACTTTTCATGGCCTCATTATTAAATTATTTTTTACCTTTTATTATTAAACTTCAAAATATTAAAATTCGACGGACCCCCATTGAGTATTTTCAGGGTTCCGTGCCAGCAAAGAAAAAAACGGAACCTTTACAGGATCGTAAGAATTTGCGTAAGAATCTAGATAATCGGTAGATAGACTCGCGCTTGGCCAGTTTTTCGTAACAATCAGTTACAAAAATATTTTCTAGTGACAATCAATAAATATTTAACTGTTAAAAAAAATGCAAGTTGTAAGTGATATTAAGATTTAAAATATTGTCACTAGCTGAAATTGACTATGTGATAGGTGATATGTCCAGCTCATATTTATTTTATGATAATAAATAATAAATGAAAACAATCAGGGTACATTTCAATACCTACTTCATTTCATATACAGAATTATCTCTCAATACAAAAAGTTTCATCATATTTAGAACAATGTATTTATATATGTTTTGAAGTCAAGTTGACAAAAAGTAGTTATTATTTTTTTTAACTTACCGTGAAGTCATTTTCTTCAGCTGATATCACCACAGATATTTTTAGGGTCCTTCTATAAACAATATATGTGTTTACTTTTAAAAAATATATATTTAACTTGCAGCACATTGAGATACTTATTATATTGTGGTTATGGGTTCAATTGTCACTTTAAACATAAATTATTTATTTTTTTCTATTATAGTAGTGTGACAGTTACTACTCAATTTTATAAAGATTGAGTAGAAAGTTTCCTCTGCCAGTATAGGGAAAAAAAGTGTGAAACTTCTTCTTTTAAGATTTATTAATTCCAAGAATGTTGCAATAGACACTTCAAATATCTCATATCATGATAGATCATGCAGATGTCACTGATAACCTATTCTTAAAACATCACTTTATGAGGTCAATAAACACTTTATCTCTTTATGTTGGCATACTTATAAATTTATTATTAAAACATTAAACTCCTATAATTCTATAACTGTACATTACATACTGTATGAACATTGAAAATTAAACAAATATTTATGTTCCTAACATAATTATCTATTATACCTAGTGATTACAAAATACAGCCATAACTTCTAGTTTATTGAAGAATCTACTATAATTTTAGGCAATGATGGCCAAGTTTCCCCTTGATAGGTAGGTCCCACAGCATCTGACAGCAAACAAGGTAACCGGTTCAATCCCTACTAGGGTGGCATGAATTATTTTAATTTCTTATTTCTAACACTTAGCTTAACTCTCTTAAATTAGGGCAGAAAGCAGGGAACATAGTCTTAATACTTAGTTCTGTCTGAAATGAATGATGATGATGAAAATTTATGAATTAATATGCAATTAATTTTTAAATTGATGCAATTGAAACTTAATTAAGTAATCCTCTGCTGACATGTTATAAGGATCTGAATAATTAAGAAATTTAACTCCTTTGTAAACAATTATTTTACTGTTTTCTACTAACTTAGAAATTAACTAATTAAAATCTATATTTTAAAAACATGTAATTGTAGTGCAATATTTAGGAAAAATATGTAAAACCACACAAATATTTATCAATATTTGATTTTAAAAATTCAATATAGGTATCTCCTAAAGATATTAATGAACTTGTCATAACATTTAATAATTCTCATTACAATTAATTATAAAACATCCAAATCATTGAAAATGCATCAACATACCTATTTTCTATGTAATATGTTTAAAATATGAATACTATTAAAAATATCATAATCAAATATAGCAGACTAATTGCCATTATTAATGATAGGTCATTGTTAGTCTGTCTACATGTACTAAAACTCGGAAATACAAAATGTAAAATTGAAACAAAACTATTTATAAGTTTAATTATCTACGTCACTGTCTTAGATATGATCTACATTCTCACAGTATTAGGTTCTGCTTTTTGCATAACAATACAAAAGCGCAGGTTCCTAAAAATCGATACTTCATTAATCAACGTATTCGCTTGCAGATCGGTGGACTGTCAAATCATATATATGGGAGCATCATATTTATTGTTATTTTATGTTTAATAACAGAATTAAAAGTAACTGCCATAATAAAATAGAATAGTAACGGTACGTGTAACGTGAAACGTTCACACAGACACACATGTTAACATATGGCTGTAAAGTATAATAGTATTGATTTCCAAAACTATTCCGCTTACACAGCTCATCATACGTAACACTTTTACTATTTATTTTATCATATTGATACCTATAAAAAGGGAAGTTTTTACTATTAAATCGTTAAGGAATAAATGATCATATTGGCAACATTAATTGATTTTTAAATAATGATATTTTAATTATATTAATAACATTACATTGTCTAATCTATTATAATAAGAGCTCTCACCTTGCATAATAAGTCACATATCACGTCACTACACTGAAATCTCTCCATTCTTTATACCACTGAAATTCATATACGATAACATTTTCGTCAATATGCACAAACAAAAAAAACCAACGTGACGAGAGGAAACGCATCGTTCAAGCTTCAAATATATACTGACAGCCATGCTGCTGATGAGTCCGTCTTTATTGTGCACTTGGGTGCTGATTGGCGGAAAACAGACTATAGAAAAAATAAAAGATGATATTTTCCACCAATCGCTAAGAACTATTTCTAATTATTGGTATCTTGCCAAAATTCGCTAATATTGTACGGGAGACAGATAGTTATAAATATAAACTACTATTAACTATAGATTATTAAAATTCCCATTAATTTTTGTTTAGATTTTATAATAATTTACGCAGTGAAAAATTACCACTACGAAAAAAGCAGTGTAAGTAATTTTCGAAAATAATCATTATTTATTTAAATTAATTTCATTATTCCCGTTGTATCCCGTTCCCCATATTTCACCGAATTTTTCAAGATATTGCGTATTGAGTGATGGAACTTAACGCCACGCATTGACTTATTGCCAGATTATTAATTAACGAAATGTTAGAAAACGGAAGCGGTTAGCGTTTTTAAAATAAACACATGTAATAAACAACTCAATCAATCCTCAAATCTTCCGATCCGCCTACAAGCAACTGTGTCCATTTGACACAATTTCACTGCTTTTATTATCTTTTTCATCTAAATCTACCCACATTTATTCGTGTAATATTCCCCAGAGTGGGAATCAAACCCACGATGGTCACAATCACACGCTTGCGTCACACGGTTTACCGTCGTCTTGGTTTACCTTCGTCGTGATTTACCGTCGTCGTGGTTTGGTCAGCAGTTTTAAAATATTATTAATGTTTATTAAATAAATTCGATTGGTAAGCGGTGTAATTTTTCGGGACACGGAAGAACTGTCTCTTTAATTTCACTAAGTAATACTTAGGATTTTTAGTCTGTAGATTCACTTAGGAATTAGGATTGAGGAGCACAGATTAGCAATACGAATTACAAATACTATTGTTTGAGGTTATTTTGTGTCATATTAGCCGTGTGTTTTAGTAGTGTGCTGTGTAGATATTTACAAATTGTACACAACTGTTTATTGTTTATTAAAATATTAACTATTTTTAAAGAAAATGGCAAAGAAACGAAATAAAAATTTAGAGAAAAAGCGGAAGGTTAATTTAGTTTTTGATGAAGCTAAGAGAAAGTTCGTAAATTTTAATTATTTTTTCCTTTTATTACAAAAACTACAATAATAAAACTAGTTTATTGTATTAACAGGGATTTTTTATGCGGATTTCGTAAAAGAAAATTGGAAAGGAAAAAGAAAGCTCAGGAGGAATTGCAGCGTATGTTAAAAGAGGAAAAACGACGCATCAAGCAAGAGGTATTTTCTTTTATAATTTTTGTTAAATATTCCAAAAAATATGTTAAGCAAATCTAAAATCTGTTTGTTTTAGAATAAAGAATCCTATAAAAAGCTTGTTGTATCCAGTCGGCCCATTCCAGACATAGAACAATTACTTCAAGAAGAATATGAAGATGAGGATGTTAATGTAAAAATTGTTGAGCTTTCATCTGATACTTTACAGAAGAAAGATATAGTTATTGGTGAAAATAGGCCTAAGCAAATATTAAAGAGTAAAGAGAAGAATGCAAAACCAAGTCCTAAATTAAATAACGAAATCCCTGGCATGAGTTCTCATGAAGTAGAAGAATCTGACCATGAAGAATCTGATCACGATAATGAATTAAAAAGTAAGAAGGAAGTAAAAAAAATACTTAAAAAGCAAGCAACCAAGAAATTGCAAAAAAGTAAAGTTTTTCAAATGAAATCAAAATTAGATAGAGTACAAAATAAGAAAAATCAAAAGAAAAAGACTAAAAGTGATCAACGAAAAGAAAAATCAAAGAAAAAGAACCATAAAAAGAAACATTAACTTCAAAAGCATTTTATTTAAACCCTACAAAGATTTCAAAACATTTGTTTCATAATTTCTCATAAAACAATACTTATAATCTAATAATTAAATGATAAAAATAATATGTAGATTTTCGTTTTTAGCTTTATGCTTTTTCCTGTATATTGGGTAGGCAGAGAAATTCTAATGTTAGGACACTAGGTTTTCTACTTTCTGCCTGAAGTCTAGACATTGAGTGATGAATTTCAATGTACTATTGCCAAAATAGGAAAAGACATTGACATTACAACCATTGCATCTATGGTGAGGCTTTATTAAATTTCAACCTCTCAGTGGCGTAGCAAGCTTAACTCACGCCCAGGGCAAAATATTTTTACAGCACCCCCCAGGCGAACACAATATTTCATATACATGTTTAAATAGTTTTGTGGGCTATTTGGCGCCCCATTATGAGTGGCATCTGGGGCACGATGACCCCCCTTGCCCCCTTATTACCCCACTGCAACCTCTATATGTACATAGTTCTAAGAACATTTATTCTTTTTTGAAGATTTCTTTACTTCAGTGACATTTTTAGTTATTTCATTTTGTTTACTTATTCTGGGCGATTTCCTTTTTAGATCTTTTTTCATATTTATGTTATTTTCCAAATTTCCACTTTCTTTAACTTCTTTTTGATCGGGTTCTTTTACATTTCTTTTAGCTTTTGTTACCTTATTACTTTTTTCTGAACTTTCTGTGGCATTGCTGCCTATAATATGCTTAGATTTTTCCTGATTCAATGATTGTTTTGATAATACATCATCACCTAAATTTGTATTTGTTTCTTTTTTGTTTGGTGATTTAATCAGATGCTTAGTATTTTCACTACAATTTTCTTTCTTAACTATTGTACTTTTGTTAGATTTTTTATTTGGTGACTTAGCAGGCAATATGTCATCATTTATCTCCAATTTAATAGGGGACTTCTTAGGAGATTTTCTTCCTTTACCACTTGAGGGACAGATATCTCTGTTTAAGCATTCATGGCACATGGGGCCGACTGGTAAACATATTGTTTGGCCAAAACCAACCATTAAATGGTTAACCTCGCTCCACAAATCAAAAGGCAGCCAAGTTTGCAATGATTTACGAGTATCTTCTGGAGTGGAAGTAGGTTTCTTAACCCATCCTATTCTATTACTTATTCTATGAACATGAGTATCAACTCCTGTAAGGAAGCAAATTTTGATTATTTACAACAAAATTGTTGCTATATTTTTTTTGTTATTAACTTAGCACTTTAAATAGTCTGAGACATATGTGTTGAGAGAGACTGAAAATCAAATTTTATCTTAATAGGTAAGTAAAAAATATATATATCTCTTATTATTAAACCTACAATCATCCCATTCATAGCCATATACTATCTTACAGTGTTACGGTTCTATCTGCTCACCTATTCCTGTTACTTTGTTCCATGCAACTTTCATACAAATGTGGGCCATTTTGGGCCCAACTCCAGTTAGCTTACAAAGTTTTCCCACTGAGTCTGGTATGTCGCCATCATATTGATCTTTTAGTGTTTGTGTTGTTTTCTTTATGTACTTCACTTTAGTCTGTAAATTAAGGCCTTTTTTATATTTGAAAAATACTCACAAAATTATATTATTTACTTATATTTATATAAAGTACCTTCCAAAAGCCTACAGGATAGATAAGCTGTCCCAGTTCTTCGTCACTTATGGCTAAAATATTATCAACTGTAAGTCCTTTTTCACGTAGGCGCTCCATAGCAGCAAATGTTACTTGATCTTTTGTTTGGCTTGACAACATCAGAGATATCAAACTTTGATATCTTATTACCTGTATAAGAATTATTTAAATTTACAATGAGTTTATTAGCAACAATATATAATCTACAATTTTCATGTTTAGTACTAATAACATTTAATTACCTTTGGTGGAGCACTTTCATCCATGCACATATGGCAACCCATTGTATCAACTGGTGCATCATTATTAGCTCTCATTATTCTTAAATTAATTAAAAAATCTTTCCAATTATGTGGTTCCCAAAGTCCTTTAGCTTCCTGAAAATTTTCAATAAAATTATGTTTTATATATAGTATAAATTATTATTCGATTAATTTTTGTATAAAATTAAAACTTTACTTGTTTAGGAGATGTTTCTTCTTCGTATTCAATTTTTATATGAGGTTTTTTTTCAAATTTAAACTTGTTTAAATCCATGACAGGTTGTTGTTTAATTTTAACTTGTTCTTCTAATTTGGGGATAATGCTTTGCTTAGCATCACCAGAAGTTTTGTTTACTATGCCGCAAGCAGCTGATAAGTTTTTAATATTTTTACGAGACATTTATATATATATATATTTTTAAAACTAAAAATTCCTTGTCTCATAAGTTAAGAAATTCGAAGTAGATGCGCGCATTTTAAAATACAGAGCACCACAGATATCTAGAAAATAATGTAGATAATAAATTAATAAATGCAAATATGCATAATATTATTATGTTGCGTTACCGTACCGTACCTATAAAATATTGTTATCAGTACCGCATTATTATTGATAATTGAATATATATCTAGTACATGAAATTGAATGCTTGAATAATTATTATTAATTTTTAATGAATCCCACTATGTACGTATCGTATCGTACTTTTGAGTATATTTGCCAGTATCTGTGAACCATCTGTGGCCCTTTGGGTAAATGTGTTCTGTGGTCCTAAGCTGCAGTTTAGTCGACATTTGACAGGTAATAATAGTTTAAATTAAATTTCAACTTTCAATTTCAATTAACATCAATAATTTGTATGTTTAATTTTGTATTTATACTCTAATAATAATTCTCTTATTTTTCAGTAGCTCCAAGCATGACAGAATTGTTATTGGATCCAAATATACGACTATGGGTGTTTTTACCTATAGTAATCATTACTTTCCTAGTCGGAATAGTGAGACATTATGTATCAATTATACTATCTTCTCAAAAGAAAATTGAATTGTTACAAGTTCAAGACAGGTATATATTATTGTAAACGATAACGACAATTTGATTAACTTAAAAAAATAATCATTTTTTGCTAAAATCTTAACCTTACTTTTAGTCAAGTAATGATTAGAGCCCGTTTACTTCGTGAAAATGGCAAGTATCTTCCTAAGCAGTCTTTCGCTATGCGACGTCATTGGTTTAATAACGAAGACACTGGGTATTTTAAAGTCCAAAAACGAGCAGCTGCTTCCCAGGTAAAATTATAGTGATATATAATTTTAACTAATATGTCATATTCAACATGTTGATTTATAAAATTAACAAACTTTTATTATAGAATCCTATGACAGATCCTGGCATGATGACTGACATGTTAAAAGGAAATGTAACTAATGTACTTCCCATGATTGTGATTGGTGGCTGGATTAATTGGATGTTCAGTGGCTTCTTGACAAGTGAGATAATTAATGTTATATTCTTAACTTATATATACAATTTACCAGCATGAATTAATTGATAAGTCAATTTGCATATATATTTATATTCTCAATTACCATTAAGATTTCTTTATTTATATGGTGAATAAATGTCTATTAATAAGAGAATTTTACTGAATAAGCCAAACTTATGAATTTTGATTGAAACTTATTAAAGACTTAATTATAAATTAAAAGATTATGTAAATGTGCTTAACTTATCAACTTATTAACACAGTGTTTAAATGTTTATACAATACAAATATTCTTAATTTACAGCAAAAGTCCCATTTCCCCTGACACTGCGTTTCAAGCCTATGTTACAGCGTGGTGTGGAACTGGCTTATCTAGATGCATCTTGGGTATCTTCAGCATCTTGGTATTTCCTTAATGTGTTTGGTCTGAGAACCATTTATACTCTAGTTCTGGGAGAAAATAATGGTAAATACAAACATAATATATTTATTAATTTAAAAACATTTTCCTAAGAGTGGTTTTTATAGCTTTGCAAATTCATATTACATTTTGTTTAGATTTTTACCAAAATTTTGAGACATTGCATGGTGTTACTCAACACTGCACTTTGTCTACCAGATAAGGGGAATTAAAATAATCAAAATATAATTATTCTCCTGAGTGGGGATCTCATTATGTATTATAAATTAAATACTATTTATTTATTAAACATTATTATTATGAGGCCATTGCAGTCCAGGAATGCAGTGATTGACTGTTAACACAAGCTATAAGTTTGATTCTCACTCAGGGAATTAATTATTTGCATTATAGTACAAAAACAGAGTGTGACATTGTCTCAATTTTGGCAGTGTATGAGAAAACCAGTATTGTTAGTGTCTGACTATCTTAACACTAGGTTCCTACTGCCCTGCTGTGTGTTGGATACAGCTTGAACCTATTTTTTTTTAATATTACAGCTGCAGATCAATCTAAAGTGATGCAAGATCAGATGTCTGGTGCGGCCATGGCAATGCCCCCGGATCCAAAAGCTGCTTTCAAAGCTGAATGGGAAGCATTGGAGATAACAGAGCATCGCTGGGCATTGGCCAATGTAGAAGCTGACATATTAGCTGAAAAGCAATAATTTAATTTTATTTAATTCATATAAAAACAAATAAAACTATCTCCATTGAAGTCATTATTTGGAAAATTATATAAAATTTGAAACCTTTAATCAAAAACATTATCACTATAACCAAGATTTTATAGATTTTAACAACCTAATTATGCAAATTGTCATGAAAATTATTTGATATTCCTGTTTATTTTGAAAAATAAAATGGATGTTGCTGTATTTGCTTCTATATTATGAAAAAATCTTTCATGAAATAAATTTGTATGTTCTGATTGATAGATTTGATTGTCTCTATGGAAAAACGGAGGGAAAACTAGTAGAAACATACTATGTCAGTGTATAAGGTTAAGTATTCCAATCACTATTGCTTTTCGTTATTTAAGAACGGGAGTCTAAAAAAGATGTTAGTTCATCACCTAAACTTATTTTTTAGTTGTTTATGGTGTTTAAGGTTGTTGAGAGTGCAGTCTAGAACTTATCTTTTCATTGTGTAGAGAATACAGAAGAAAAGTTGTATTATAAAAAAAAGAGACATTAAAAGAATGCATTTTATTGTAACTAAGTATTTATGTGTTTTGTGGTGGATGTTCAATAAATTACCAAAATATAGTGCACTATGTTAATAAATACTATTGCATAGTAATTTTTTTTCATTACTCTAACATGTGAATCACTCTAATCATATTGTAGTATAATTTAACAAAATATAACAAACTAAAAGATAGATTAAGATTTACAACAATTAGTATCAAATTATAATTACTATCTCAAAGCTGCCATTGCACAACCAGGCAATAGGCAAGGAAATATTTTCATTTCCTTGCTCTGGTAACAAAGCGAAGTGCAATGTTAAGTTCCGCCACTCACAGTGTCTCAAGTATTCATGGGAACAGTGTCTTAACAATAGGCTCTTAAGTTTCCTCTGCCTACACTACTATGAGCGGAATACAGTGTTGAACTAAGGAATATAATTGAGACATTCATATGAGTTCATTTTCATATATCATGAAGCATTCATATGAATTCATATTTATTAGAGGTTTGATTTCTACATATGAGAATGAGCTGTCTTAATTCTGTCTAGTAACAAGAGAAAGCTTTATACTGGACTCCTTCTGCATACTCTAAAAAACATAATATTATTATGTACACAAATTGTACTTGCCTTAAAAAAATATTCTTGTTAAGTAAGAAAATAAAACATCAACATACAAATTAATAAATAATTTTATTGCAACAATTTATACCTGAATGTGTAAAACAGACTGAGACAAAAAAATCTTAACTGGTGTCACTTAAAAATCGATATATAGAACATTCAGGCTTAAAAATTTTTTTTTTTAATATAACCTCAAACAAAGATCTTATTTTGTGTAGAATACAGATACATATATCTTATTAATGGAGTTAAGTAAAAATATTTTATTAACTCGTCTAAATAAGAGTATGATAAGTATACATGCATAGTGCTCTAGTATAACCAGTGATTTTCTGAATCTCATGCAAATTATGGATGTGGGACATAAAAGGTAATCTATATATATAAAAGGACTTGTCCTCACTGACTGAGGTAAGACGCACGCACAGCCGTAACCGCTGATGGTAGAAACGGTAAATTTGGACAAAAGTTTACTTTCGTAATCTGGACATCCACTAAGAAGGGATTTTGAAAAATTTTAACCCTAAAGGGGTGAAATAGGGGTTCAAAGTTTGTATGGAAAAAAAATTAAATCGGCACCGATCTTTATAAAATTTGAAATTTAGATTTTTAAAAGTATTTAATTGAACACGTGTTTCATCGTTTTCTAGAATTCTCCCCCTAAGGGTGCAAATAAGGGGTTGAAAGTTTGTATGGAAAAATCGTTAAAACGCCACGGATTATTATAAAATTTGAAAGTTTAGACTCTTAAAAATATTTCATTGTACACATGTTTCGTGTTTTTTTAGAATTCATCCCTTAATACGCAAGTGAAGCTGCGCGCGTCCGCTAGTCATTAAATATGTGAAAAGCTTTCTTTATTATACCTAGTATATAGGTAACTAGGCAAAGAATGGCATTTATACTGCCACTCAACACACGGTGCCCCGAGAATTGGGCGGATAGGGAGGAACGGAACTGAGTTAGAGGTAAACGAACCTCACCCTACCTTGCTATATATGTAGTTAGTGTGAAACTAGAAAAAACATTTTAGGCAGCATTCGCGAACTTTATATTTCTCAACAAATCAAAACAAATTTATGATTTCATAATTGCTTCTTATTACTAGTGAACATATTTTATATTGAAATATTGAAAAAAAATTTTTTTTCATGGCAATGGTCAATATATCATTATCAGTTTAGTGAAAAAAAAAAAAAAAGCAAAACATACTATCATAATGTTGTTATCATCAATAAAATGTAAATGAAACATAATTTTGAAAATAATCATCATCTATATGAAAAAACCAAATATATATTTGTATCAATAATAACGAAAATTGGTCAATAAACATTGGATTCATTGTGGGCTAACCATAAATTATTCATTCATTCATGATATTTGGACCTTCCCCCTTGTCACAGCTGGTGGGTCATATTTGTGAGATCCCTTCTACTTGGTGGAAGGAAAATCACATTTTGCAATTTTACATTTACACATTATTAAATTGAAACAGCAGTTCCTAATTTATATTTGTACATAATATGGAGCTGGTGTTATATTTTTAACATTTAAGACCCCTCCATTATCTACACAATATTAGAGTATGATTGAGGAATCATGACTCATGGCTATTACATTAGGTCCGTATCAACCGAGAATAGTCTGGTGCCAATTCCAGTATTTTATTTACAAAAAATCAAACTTTAAAAAGTAAAAGATCAGTTCGAAACTAAAATCAGGGCCTCCCCTAGAAAAAATATCGAGATGGGCGTACCCATGAACAATCCCCCTAAATAAATGTGTGACGTAATTAATAACAGGCCTCTAATAAAAAAAGAAAAAAATATCCCAAAAAGCGTATTATTTCTTAATAAGCTGCACTACATACTGGTTGTGTAAAGTGCCCTATACCGACTTGTTGCGGAGAGTACTTGGCGCTGGTGCTCCATACGAGGGCGTACTTGAAAATAACTATAGATACGCTCATGAACGAACTTCATAAATAAATGTGTCATGTAATTTATGATATGCCCCTAACAAGACAAAGAAAAATGAACCAAAAATCATATTATTTCTTAATAAGCTGCACCACATCCTGGTCGTGAACAGAGTGTCCTATGCCGACTCGCTGCGGAGAGTACTTGGTGCTGGTGCCCCAAACGAGAGCATACTTGAGCTGAGCGACGAGAGAACGGTGGATAGAGTGGCACACGTGTTCTATTGTTACACCCTGTTGATGGTAGTAGTTAGGATATAATGAAATATGTATTAAAAGGCCATTTTATCATAGTGTCTGATTGTGGTGACGGTTGTATATTCGATTTTCAGTGAAAAAAACTTAAGGGAGTGAAATATTTAATATTTTCATTTCCTCGCTATGGCAACAAAGCAAACTTAACACTTAGTACCTCAAGAATTCGGCGGAAAGTGGGGAACAGAAGGGCCTTCATGGGAACAGTGTTTTAGTAGTAAGTTTTTCAGGTTCCCTCTATACCTATTAGCGGGATACAACATGAAGCTAAAAAAATATGTATAATGTAATATATATATTACTATTTTAAACAAAATTTCATACTCTTCTTAGAATAAGTCCATCATCAAAGTCTGGTGGCTGTCCAGGTTTCTTGGTATAGACGCGAATGAGTGACAAATACTCCCATATCGTCTCCAGTAGAAAGTCCAAGTTTAATTTCATGTTACAACTAGAAAT
>HE670790.1:32815-45390 GCA_000313835.2 Heliconius melpomene melpomene | reverse complement strand
AATATATCCCCTAACGTTGTATCAATGTAAAACTAAATTGACTGACTGGTTATTAAACTTAGATTATGATCAGACAGAGAACCTATTGATCGTATAGCTTGATACCGATGAAGCCATCATACGTACGCACACACACATCCACACACGCACACACGTCCACACACACATACACACATCCACACACGCAAACTCACACACAACATATAAACATCATGCACATCGATCACTCTAATAATGTTTTGTTTATTGTATACCTTTTTATTTTATTTTTTCTTTTAATTAATTAATTTTTAATACTATTATTGCATGCTTTTTTAATTATTAGTTTTATCATTTGTTATATTTTAAAGATTTTTCTTTTTTTTTGTAATTGAACTCATTTTGATCATACTAATTTATGAATGGATGCTTGTGAGGCGGGCGTTAATAACTGCCACACAGTTTACAACTAATGCGGTTATTATCGTTATAAATTGTTTTTTTTTGTAATTTTGTTTATGAATAAATTATATTATATATTATTATTATATCTATACGACTTTTATTTTGCACTATGCTATAAGTATAGAGTGTGAAGGGTGTTGAATATACATAGCTTGTTATCAGAGGAAATGAAAATATTTAATATTTAATTACCCTGAGTGGGAATTGAACTAACATTCATCGTTTAAAGTCACACGCTTGTCCTCCTCCGCTACGATGACCTATATATTGAACTATTTTTTTATATTTTCTGATAATCGTTCCTTATAATTATTGAACATTAACATATTTATATGATTAATATATGTTTGTATTGTTGTTACAGAAAACCACACGCAGTTGGATCGAGAGTACCTTCCAGAAACGAGACTGCAAATGTTTTGTACCCAGCGCCAAAGACGAGCATGTGTAAGTTACTTCACTTAAATAACGTATAAATACTTAAAAACTTAAAAGAAAAATTTAACGTTAAAACTTTATTTTTTATTTTTATTCCCGAAAAGGCACAGTAATTAAGGAGAGTAATATAACATAAACCTTTAACCCTCCAAGCAATTAATTTAATCACAGTTCCATAACAATATTAGCCACAATCTCTGTCTAGAAAGGTCATACAAAATTGATAACTTCATTAAAAGTTTGGTCAACACCTCTGTTAATTAAGGAAGTAAATAATATTAATAATATTTGTGAAAGCTTATTTACTTTAGCTTTACGTTACATATTGCAGTCCACTCTGTTCTCAACTTTCCAGCAATTTTTTGAGATATTATATGTTGAATGGTGGAATTGAATGCCGTGCCTGTCTTATTACCAGAGCGAATAAATTAAAATATTAAATAATTCCTCCTCCGAATAAAAATCGAATCTTTAAACGTCGCCTGTACAATCACAGGCTGTTCCACTGCGCAACGACGGGCACGACGACAATTTTAAATTAGATAAATTGTATGACGACGGGACTTTTTTTAGAATTCCATTGACACAACATATGGGTGCCTGGGCTTACCGTGTTGCAGGAAAACGACCTCGGAGCTGTAATTTGCGACCTAATGGTTAAAAGCCTCCTTTAAAATGTACCTTTGTACACACTTCCATTAGCAGAAATCCTCTTTGTCCTTAAGTAAATCAATTATTGAACGATTAGTTCAATTAAATGATGGAACTAACATATCCATCACTTGCATCAACATAAATATATATTATTCAATTAAAACCAATAGTTCCTGAGATTAGCAATTTCAATTAAACTTTCAGCTTTTTAATATTAGTAAACAGAGCTTCTAAAAGCTAGACGAGATATGTATATTTTTAATAAATACAAATGGTAGGATGTTATTTAATGGTAGTTCACTAACTTCGTCATTAAAAGTGTTTGGCGTGAAAGTCCCTTGGCATTTTATCCACTAAAAGTGGTGGGTGATTTATTCTGCCATAATTACTGTATAGGACAAAAATAGTTGAAAATCGTCTATCACTTGTATCTATTTGTCTATCTATATATCAATCACTGTTTAGAATAGTATTTATATTTTTTTTTAAATCATTAACCAAGTTTTCTTTAAAACAAACTGAAAATGCTTCTTCGCATATTAAAAGGTATATTGTAAACTTAAAAGTATCCACATTGTCATATTCCCTTAGGAGCTTACAAAGTCGCTAACTTCGTAACATAATTTATCAATAGCATTACATACTAATTGTTCTATCTCAAAGTTAGTTTGTTAGAATATTGAAATTCCTAACTCCTCACCCATTTTCGTCTCGCACTTAACGTTCAGTTGCCTTACGTTCTATAAAGTTTTAGCGAGTATCTATAATACTTGTTTTTTGGTAGAAATGCTGTAGCTTAGTGGAAATATTTTCTTTGTTTTTAGTGTATTCGATTCTTTCTCATGAAATAAATCAAATATTTCACTTTGTTATGAATTAAACGTATCCTATAAGAGAAGTGTCAACACACTCCATTCTCCTTTTTCTCTCCCAATAATCAGAACCTTCGTGTATACGGAATTCAATGTAAGCAATTTTTTGCTCCGAGTGGCGATCGAACCCCCAAACATCATGTTCACAGCCAGATGCTGTACCATTGCTCCATGATATTTAAATATATAGTTTTTATTTATTAAACATGTTATTGTTTTATAAAGGTTTTTATTTTATTGTTTAATAGTAGAATATGTAGAAAAGTTTGCAATAAATACTTTGGATACTGTCCAAGTGCTCACATGTCGCCACGTCGAAACTTTTATATGGCTATTACAACTTTTGTTGTTAGCGCCGCCTTTGAGAGATTTTTGTGAAACTTCGCAACCGGCGATTGTTCCAAATATTAGGAATTTAGGAGTAGAAAAACTGTTTTGAATATAAATTAAGGTCGTCGAAGATGCTGCTCGACGTCTGTTTGTAAACGCGACAACGCGGTGAAAAGTGGGGAACAGGGTGACTTAACAGGTTCCTTCAACCTGACCTGCAAGTGCGTGGAGCAAAAAATAAATAATCGTAATCGATTTTTTTATGACATTTCATAGAAATTCATATTTTAGAAAGCGTCGTCATTACCCTGGGAATTGCTTCAGCTTCTATCCTCTAATTATCAAACTAAATAAACATACCAAATACATATTTACATCGTTGGTACTTATTTGGGAGGTTCACAAAAGCATTCCTAATTGCTTGTTAGCCAGAACGCGAACTAACGCTACTTTGAGGGAAGTCAGAACTTCTGTTTAACCTGTATAATAAATTTTGGGACAGTCAAATATCTATATTGCAGGATTTCGAGATAGTTATTAATTGTTTTTATGGTAGTCGATGCGTATATGTTTTATTTTTGTTTTATTCTAGACTAGCGGCCCGTTCGCGGTTTCACCCGCGTGAACTATGTTATTATTAATTTCTGTCTCCATGGCTACGTCCTAGTGACATCTATGCAAAATTTGAGACTCCTAGCATTTAGTAACGAATGACAAAGACAAATGTCATTAGTAACGAAGTTTCATACAAACTTTCAACCCCCAAAACAACCCCTTAGAAGTCGAATATTACAAATTCCCGTCTTAGCGAGCACCTACGTCCTATAACTAACTCCTATACAAAATTTGAGATTCCTAGCACATGTAGTTTCTGAGATTTCGTGATGAGTGAGTGACCTTTCGATTTTATATATATAGAAGATATGGTATCAAGTATTATTTTAATACTAATATTTTATTAAGGATTGGCAAAAGTTGTAAATTTAATTTCCGCGCTGTATCCATAGCAGAGTAGGCAGAGGGAATCTGGGAACTTAGACACTGCGATCCCGTTTAGTTCCGATCTCCACTTTCCCCTGAATTCTGGAGGCATTTCCTCAAAGTGGTTCAAAAATATAGGGATTGTTAATTCTGAACCAATACTCATCAAGTGTTATTATACGTAAAGCGTATTGGTTGTTGGTGTGGTCCGTATTTTAAATACATTCTGAATTTACTACAATATTTTTATTATATATTTTGATATACATGTAGCTTCTTCAATCGTCTTCATTGTCAAGACCTTCATTAATGACCGGTTTCTAAAAATGAAAATAAAATTACATACAAAAAAATATTCATTAAGTGAGGTAGGGAAACGCGATATGTTATGGGTTCGATTCTCACTCGATAAAATGAAATATTTAATATTTTCATTTCATCGCTCTGGTGACGAGGCATGCGCGACGTTGAGCTTCGCCATTCAACACACAATTCCACCAGAATTCATCGGAAAGTGGGCAACGAATATGTCTTGATGGGAACAGAGGGTCTTTCCTTTCCGTTCCAATGAAAATCAACGCCGCTATTATGTCGAAATAAATAAATGATTATAAGCAAACAGCCAATTTTATAACATGCACCAGTTTTACGTACATTTTTCAATCTAGGCTTAGGTAGAGGTGCCAACGTGTCGCCATAAGCCTTCCAAAACAGCGTTACGTGGTTGTCGCTTAGTTCTCGTTTTTGCAAACCCTGATCGAGACTCCACGTGCCTTTTGACGAACAAGATACTATACCTGTACGAAAGTTTGGCTTCATTATTATTAATTATGGTTTAATTTTTATATACTCGAAGATTTCGGTTTAGCTTCACTGCACATAGCAAGGTAGGCAGAGGGAACCTGGTAACCTAGTGTTAAGACACTTCGTTCCTATTAAGACACTTCCGTTCCCTACTTTCTGTCTCTGACATTGTGTGACTGTACAACCAGTCAGTTTTACAGTCACACCTTGTGGCCTCTTCTACATAAATGTTACACAATTTTAAAATGAAATTATATAAATATATAGGTATGTAATTAATATTCCCCATGATAATTAACACACATTAGCGCTAATGAAATTAGACCACTGGGAAAATATCAATTACTAGCGGCCCGCTCGCGGTTTCACCCGCGTGAACTATGTTATTATTAATTTCTGTCTCCATGACTACGTCCTAGTGACGTCTATGCAAAATTTGAGACTCTTAGCATTTGTAGTAACAAAGTTTCATACAAACTTTCGACCCCAAAAACAACCCCTTAGAAGTCGAATATTGCAAATTCCCGTCTTAGCGAGCACCTACGTCCTATAAGTAACTCCTATGCAAAATTTGAGATTCCTATCACATGTAGTTTCTGAGATTTCGTGATGAGTGAGTGACCTTTCGATTTTATATATATATATAGATTACATATATAGCCTTGAGTCCCACTACTCAATCCACAATATTTCGATATTTGGGCAGAAAGGGGGAAAGAAGAGTTTATTTTTAATTTAAAATAATATTTTTGAAAATAATTTTCATTCTCTGCTTTATTCGTTCATCTTTTGAATAAAATCTAAGAAGAATAAAAATTAAATTTAAAGAATATCTCGGAATTGATGATCGTTCGAAGAAACTTTGAAAAAACATAAGAGAAAGAAGAAACTTTAAATATAACAGAAGATTGTACCGGATATAGCTCGAATATCCGGAATCCGATGCAATACTTAAATTACTAGTATTTCAGACAATTGCCTCTCCAATCTCAGACCCTTTCCGCTACAATGGACATTGAATTGTTTTACTCCATTTGCTGTATTTAAGTATCTTGTTAGATTAAAATGTGTATTATGTACGAGAGTTATATTATATTTTAAATTTATCTGTTAATTATATTTAAAACAGGAATAAAAATAAGATATGTATGTTTTTTCTTTTTAATTTTTTTTTTAGTATCATCTATTTGATCATTCTATTATTTTTCATTATATAAATAATAGTTTTCAGTTTGTTTCCCTTGAATATAAATAAAATAAATAAAATCATCGTCAATTGTTAGGTAGGTTAATAAAAAGTATAGTGTTTTGTTTTTATTTAGTGTAGTTTAGTTTACAAGAATCACCAAGTGTTTTATTTCTATCTTTACTTGGCCTCAGCGTCGTAACCGACCAACTTTAACTGATATGTATGTCTTCGTACTCGTAGGAACTTAAAGAGAAGTAACTGTACTCTATTACTTTGCCACCTTCTAATGTTAACTTCTACTGAACTTGCTTAATTTGTTATATCATTTGATGTCTCATTTATCTTTTAAGTGTTTGTTTTAACTTTTTCAACATTAGTACCGAAAAGTGTGATATTTTATCAATTCTTAAATTTGATAAAAAATATAATTTTAATGTACCTACATATTTAAAAATATTAGAGTGGGATATTAGAGTGAGTGGTAAAACTTTCATTATCATGACATTCATTAAACATTTCATAGATATCGCACAAAAATGTTCTGCTACAAATATTACCTAAACCGATCGATATATTATTAATCGAGTTAAAATTACACCTCAAAAATTTTAAAAGAAATTTGAAAAGAATAATTATAGTACACCTTAAAATTTTAAAATATATTTAAAAAAAACTTACATAAAATTATAATAGAATACTGTACCTACCTATAATTTCGGCGATTCTTAGCTTCTCAACCACCTCTGCCAATAGAGAATCCTTATCGGTGCCCAGAGGGTAGTTGTGCTTTAATTAAATATAATATTAGAACATCATAATATGACGTATCTACAACCCATTCTGGCCAGTTGTAGCTCAGAGGCACAAGTGTGGTTGTGAATGCGACAATTTGTGGGTTCGATTCCTACTTGAGAAAATGAATTATTTTATTTTTGGTGTAGAAGCAAAGGTAGTTTCGTACGAAAAATTGGATCAATATATTTTAATTGAGATGCTTCATTTTGTCTAGACCTTAATTTACTGCTTCGAAATTAAATTTTCCCAAAACGACTTAGTTGTAGACAAAATTTTTTTTAAAGTTAAAACAAATTTCAGTTAACAAAGCAGTTTAAAAAGAAAAACAAAAATACTTGTATACATTTGAGCGGAGTGCTGAGAACGAGGTCGTGATAGAGTGGATTTGCCGACAGATTTACGATTAGAATATTTATCTTAAAATTTTGTAATCTGTATACAATATACATCACAGATATTTTATATATAATATACTTACTTATAGAAACATATTTTGCTATGACAAAAATAAATTTAAAGTTCAATTTACTTTCATAAATTAAAGGAGAACTAAAGAGAACTATCTTTTATAGAATCATTAATAAGGTGGCCTAACCAAACTGCACAAAGTATATAAATATTTTATTGCACTAAATACGAATCTCTTAAATGAAAAAAATATAAACCATAAAAATTACCATCAGGTATTCCAATATGGCGGTCGTCGCCACTTCCTGTGTCCACATTGTAAGTCGCCTCAACGATTGATATATCATTTCTGGTGTAACCTGTGTAGTTTTTAATTTTTTTTTCTACTTAACAATTTCGTATATATTTTTTTTATTTCTACATCTAATTTTTTATAAGACAATAGGAATTTGTTGAAAAAAATATCTTTTTTTAATTAAAGATTACTGTTAATCAAAATTTACGAGTAAGTATTAGCAAGTAAAAATATATCTCTTTAAGACCTTTGCCAAATGTCGGGCCTCTGGAGACCCATAAAACGCAGATGATAATAATAAAATATTTCATAAAATTTTCATAATACTATAAGCTTCTCATTCTAATAAGTCTTAGGAGAAATGTATTCTTTGTCAGTAAATTTTCTACGTATTTTTCAAGATATTATAAATTATTATTAGGTACTAAACTAACTTATATTACCGGTATAAATTGTGTAATATGTGATATTTCAATTTAAGGATAGTAGAAGCAATTACATTTAAAGTTTAAAGATTCTCATCCACAAGGGCTTTGTTAACTAAATTCTTTTCCAAAAAAATTGGAAGATATTTTATAACTAAGAAGACTAAGAATACCTCGCTGCATCGTTTGGTCGGTTGTATATTGTCTTCTAATGAGGAGTTCGTAGTGATGAATAACGGTGATAGTATCTTGGTCTGAGACCCAGCTTGGACGCTCACTGTTAGTAATGTTATTACTTTTAGCATAAATAGCACAAACCTAAGGTTACCTAAGTTAGGCTAGATAAGCTTGCATAATGTTTGTTAGAAAAACTAAAAATTAAAAAAAAGCAGGAGCAGCGTCTCTTGAAAACTATCCAAGCTCTCTGGCCGCTATGCATAGGTAAATAGCCTAAAAAGAAAAAATAGTCGACGATTTTTGTTTCACTACTAAATCTTATTAATTCTTGCTAATTTTCTATTTAAATTGTCCTTTCCTTGCTTTCATAGTTTAAATTAAAGATTATAATAATATTTAATTTATTTAACAAATTTATAGTCACAAATTAACCATATAAATATAACTTTATAGTCACAAATATTCTAACCTGATACAAATTTATTCTTTTTTGGCACCTCTATATTTTTTTTACAATTTCGTATAAAATTGTTCTTCTTGCAACTGTAATTTTGATATATTTTTGGATTTCATTATTTCTATTATAAATGTATAAGTATAAGTACAAAAGTTGTACATTTTGGTAAAATAAAAGATATTTTAAAATAATAAAATATAATTCAAAACAAAAATTATAGAAACAAAACCAAATATGATAAAACAATTTTTAGTTCTTCTACCTTCTGAAGCAGCAGCGATGTCCACATCGGTTGCATGTAGGCGTCTGATACCCGCTGGACAGTAACCGAGTGAAAATAGTAGAAACCGACAAATCTCTCTTTCTCCTATTGACTCTCGTCCTAGATTTACGCTTTATGGCTTTACGTTTGACTTTTCTTTTCTCAACCCGCCCTTGGCGTTGTTTAACTTTTTTCTTTTCCTGTTTCTTGGGTCCCGTGGTGGTCATTTTGACACCACTTACATTGGAGTACGTACCAGATACAGACACTTCGCTGTTTCTCCTCTGACTGCTGTGCTCGTCGTCCGTGGAGACATTTTGGAGATTTTTTGACGTAGTAGGACCTTCATCTTCATTATTGTTATCGTCTTCCATTTCTTATGAAAAAAAGTAATTTTGTAAAATTGTGTTATATTTTGTTGCTCATCTGTCAAAACTTAAATTTTAAATTCTTCTGTTACGTTTGTCATTCTGTTTGTAACTTCAATTATCTAAGGAGTTTCATCTAAAATCATAATTAATAAAATAAAAAAATAGTTTAGTCTCACATCTCCTAAGTAGAAGCAGAAGTGTACTTTGTATTCATTACTTTCGTTAAAGCAATTTCATGAATATTGTTCAAGCACACCTATTACTATGTAATAGTGTTTCAGAAGCAAACTAATTAGCGTTGTAAGCGAGAAATTTTCAAGCAAGCAAAAAAGTGCTTATACTTTTCGAAAGTCCTCAAATTTGTTTATGTAAAGTTATTTAACGTAGGTTACCTATACGTTGTTTTAATTTTTATTTTTTCTATTTATGTCTGTTATATTATTTAATTATCGATCTGGTAGTATTCGTGGCAGGATAGCCAGTATGATTCTAATGTTAAAACCCTCCCTCCTCTCCCCTCTTTCTGGACTTATTGCGTGTAGATTTGCTGCTCAACGCCGTGTTTTACATAGACACCAAAACGAAGAAAATGAAAATCTTAAATAATTCCTGGAGTGGAGAATCAAACCCACAATCTATCACCTTGTATATTTATAATATGTACAATACTTATATAGATATTTTGACTATGTAATATATTATTTATATTTATAAATTTCAATCTTTCATATATGTTCTGTTTTGTTCACAGATGTTGGTGTGGTCTAAGTAAAACAGCTCATGGACCAAACGTGCCGACAGCGTCGCCGGGGGAGGCGTGGGTGCCGACCCGGCACACGCAAGCCGCGCCAACGGACGCCTACGGCACGGTCGAGTTTCAGGGAGGACCGCACCCCACTAAGGCACAGGTGGGTAATATTATATTCAAATGTTTTTCTTTATATAATGTACACAAATCTAGTGATTAGTCACTGTGTAACTTATTTCTCTCATTTTTGAAAATATTGCATAATTATGACGGACTTTATGACCGTTTGTGTGATAAGATGACAGAAGGAGCTATATTCAGTTCATAGATTTTCTATTGACAAGAGTTTAAATTCACAACAACCATGTGAATTTAAATATACCCAAAATTTTAGTTAATACTATTTGCGTTCTTCACATATCATATAATTACTAAACATAGTATTCTTCAATATATTTAAAGCAATACTTTTAAGTGAGGAAAAATTATATATTTAGAAACACAAAAATTTCAGCGTAGCAAGACTCAAATCCGCACCTTTAGAAATCGTCCAAATTAAGTCTAAGTTTGACAATTATTTACTTAACACCACACTTAACATATTTTAAATATTTTTAGTACGTGCGTCTGTCTCACGACACACGACCAGACCTCATAGTCCAACTGTTAACGCGGGAATGGGCGCTAGACAGACCGAAGCTATTAATAACTATACAAGGCGGGAAGGCCAATTTCGATTTACAACCCAAGCTGAAGAAAGTTCTGAGGAAAGGCTTGTTGAAAGCTGCGAAGACAACTGGTGCTTGGATATTCACTGGAGGGACCAATACCGGTAATGAACTGATTTTTTTTTAATATTAGCGACTTAAATATATTGACATAAGTAATCATAAATATAAAACTACCAACATTTCATTCAACAGGTGTGACCCGTCAAGTGGGAGACGCGCTACAGCTCGAGCGGTCACAGCGAGCTGGCAGGGTAGTCAGCATAGGTATAGCACCGTGGGGCATCGTCGAGGGTGCCAGCGAGCTGGTGGGGCGGGGGCGGGATGTACCGTACCACGCGATAGCTTCGCCAAGGTTTGTTTATGTATATGTTATTGTCACCATCGGCCTCGTTAGGTAACATACGGTATTGAATTGCTCTACACAGCAGGTTTTGCATCTATTTGAGAATTTTTGAGAAAGAGGAAATTATAACAAGCATACAAGATTTGTAATGATAATAAAAAAAAGCTTCTAAAAGAAAGAATCTATTCCCTAAATAATATCAGAAATAATATAATATTAAAAAAATATAAAACAAGAGTTACACCACTTTTTCGTTGACAACCCCACATTTTAATATGTAACCTTGTTTATATAATTCTGAATATAATTGTATATTCGTAACCCTCAGAACAACGCTCGGAGCAAATATTTGAATTAATGAACGACAAGAGATTGTTACACGTTTATAAACTTTAAGGTCTTTATGTGTCATCACGTGGATTTTAAGGAGTAGGCACGGGTAGAATGAAAATATATATTAAATAATAAATTAAATAAAATTAATGGTCACAAATATGTAAATATGTAACGAGTTCCAAAAAAACTACTTTTTTAGTGTCCGTTTATTTGTGTATGTACTCTGGCTACTTGTGTTAAGGGTATATAACATATTTTTGTCTGGTTGGTTAATTATCATATGCAATAACATAATTTGAGAATAAGGCAAGGCAATAAGGCAATTTCAGAAAAGGCCTCCAATGCAGTAGTCGAAATATTTCACATTTTCATTTCTTTGCTCTGGTAATCAGGCAGGCGACGAGATCCACGATTAAACAAAGCATCAAAAACGGAATGCCTTAGCTGCAAGAGGGAAACGGAAGTGTCTGAATGGAGAACCGAGTGTCTTAACACTAGTGTCTTAACTCTCTGCCTATCCTGCTGCATGCAGAGTACAGTGTGAAGCTAAAATTCAATGTAAAACAAACACTACATATAATTACCCAAAGTACGGGTATTTATTACCAACAATATAATGTTTGTTTAGAGAACTGACAACTAAAGGATGAATATAACCACAAAGCCACTTTAGGTATGCTGATTAATAGAGGAGAAATGTTTAGTGGTTCCGTAGAACGGTACACGGCTCCAGAGAGATTACTGAATATTGTTATTATACTTCATTAATAGTTATTTTAGCTATATTTAGATAATTTCAATACAAATTATTGAAATCTTTTAGGGACTTTCAGCCAATATCTTGTTAGGGATATAAAGTTTAGGACATATAATCGTGAAACATGACGTTTAATATTGTAAAAAGAATTTAATTGTTTGTAAAGTCGGTCATGATAACGTCATAAGAAAACATTGATGACAAATTGTGTAACTTTGTATAAATTGAATTGAACTAACTTTGCATAACTTGTATTTAATGCCTTATTTGTATTTAATGTTAATTCAAAATTACAATTATACGATAAACTAACATTTAATTAAAAATTTTCAAATATTTTTTTACCTTAAATTATATAGATTAATTACAATTTACGATGAAAATAAAGGTTATGGCCTTTCACTCCCTTAGGTAAAAAGAAATTTCGCACTTTCACAATTTTTCCATAAAATATTATATTTTATAGTACAAATTTCTATACTAAATTTGCTTCGTCATTTCTTATTTTAATAAGCACTTGCTTATATTTAATTGATGTGAAATTTCATATCCTGTCTAATGTGAGTTCGTGTTTGTCACGTTTAATAATTTTCCGCCGAAACGTTGCCTTCAATGATGGGTCTTGAACGATTAAAATTAATTGCTAGTAGGGGCTGAAGTATCAACAAGTACATATCAAGGTTTCTATTAGATATTGAGGTTTCTTTAAATTAATATATAAGTGTAATTAATGAATAGACGTTTTATTTATTTATTTT
>HE670790.1:0-31711 GCA_000313835.2 Heliconius melpomene melpomene | reverse complement strand
ATTTTGATATTAGAATAAGAGGCCACGGGGGCACAGCATCTAATAGTAAACACGAGACTTGTGGGTTCGATTTTCCAAATGTTTGAATTAATTATTTTCATTTCCCTTTGGTTTAACTTAAGTTCTGCCACTGAAAAAAATCACTCTCAATAATATTTAAAATTATTTATTATACACGAAATAAAGTGCTAAAACTAGTTTTAAAACTAATATTTAATCTTATAATGCATCTTCTTTGAACGGATCGGGCGTTGTTATAACAGTTGAGGAGTTCAGGTCGTTCGTCTGCGCCTGGTACAGCACGTCGTTGATCAATTTCTCAGCCAAAATCCTCATGTTTTGCGGCAAACCTCGTAACTTGGCTGCTACGTTTATACCTGTAGCAATGGAATTATATAATTTAATCAAGATTTATAAAGGATTTTTTTAAATATGACTAAAATGTAAATTTCCGACTAAACTAAGTAATTGATGGCGTTTTCACATGTTAAAGTTAACATTTTTTTTAAATGGTTTTATGCTACATTTCTTTCTATTGATTTATGGCAGTTGGTTTAGAAATATGTTAAACATGAGGAAATAATGAACAAAGGTTTTCAACTACAGTGAAAATAATTTTATACTTCTTTTACTATTCCCCTGGGTTCCCCGGTCATACTAATATAATGTATTTATAGCGTTTTGACACATTTTTCACTACTTTGGTTTTGTCCTTTGGGATCTAGCAAACACTTTTTGTGTTGTATATTTAAAACGAATAAAAGAAAATTATACTATAAAGGAAATGCAGAAGAAATCAATTCTCGAAAATTGGGTGGAATATGAGAACCAAAATATCTTAACACTACCCTCTGTGGCAGAGAAGCCAAAAGCGGGATACAGCGTGAAATAATGAAATATCACTTACATTACATTACTTTTGCATGTATGGAATTTGAATACGCCATCATCACACGTAAGCATTTAGTGAGGAAAAAATATTTTTGCAAGTACAGAATATACCATAAAAAACCTTATCGTAGCTATAAATGTACGAATCACTTAGATTTATTAAGCGAACTGCCCCGTACTGGAGCTCTCATCGTTCGTCACAGTAGTTTTGTTTACGCAGAGTTAAAAGCTGTAAGGGCTAATGTTGTCAGTTCTTTTTACTAAATATTAATTTATATTATTTTACCCCCCTAGAATTTTTTTAAAATAAAGATGCTGATTAAAATCAAATTTTTGAGTCTTACTATTTAATATTATGAATGTGAACGTTTAAAATGTATGTTCTTTCACTTTCACGTAGTAACTACTGAAATAATTTAGATGAAATTTTGCAGTAATAAAGGTCTCACATAATAATAACACATTGCCTATAAATTATTTAAAGATTTTGTATAATTTCGCTGTGATATAATCATTAATTTAAGCAGGCAAAGACACGTTGCGTCGCTAGTATTTTTATAAACTAAAACATGCAAATAATAAAGTAAAATATAAAATGTTCATTTATTGTAAAAATAACTTTACAATATTATACTTAAAAATATTCAATGTCAATAGTGAATGAACTAAAAGCTAGTCTTGAATGAATTAGTATAAATTTGATAATTTACATAAGCAAACAAGTTCTATAAACACAGATGTCAGTTTTCCCGCGCACCGATCAGCTGTTAGCGACAGATAATATTTTCATTGCTCTATTCCAATATATTTTGATAGTATATATTTAATACGATATGAATATAAAATTATATTTTTATTATTTTAAATGTTAAAAATATATACCCATAAAATATTTAGATAAAGAGAATAGAAAAAATCACAAAATATTCAAATATAGTATAGCAATATTTTATTTTTCATTTAAACAAATATACATTTAGTCACAATTTCCTTCTATAATTTCATACTTAGGTTCTCACGTACAAATTAATGGTTCATTCATTCAGGAACATGGATGGTATCGGTTGGATTAGAAAATGTTATGCATTTTCACGTAGGAAGTTTTGCTTTTAGACACAAACTGGTAGAAGGTAATGAAATGGTCTGCATTAGGGCATTATTTCCCCTCCTGGCCACAATGCCTCCAGAATTGATGCAAAAGTGTCTTAATGGGAACATAGTGTTTAAATACTGGGTGCCCAGATTCCCTCTGTCTAACTTGCTATCCGATAGATGGAATACAACGTAAAATTAAATAAGGAATGTCTACGAATTGTAATGTGATGGACGTAAAATATAAATCTTGTAGCCACAGAAGGGTTGCCAGTTCATAAAATGTAAGTTTATGCACATCACTGTCTACTCCATCACTATTTCAATATAATTTAACGAATAATCCGTCACTCACGACTTACATTGCGCCAGTTACATCAAACGTAAGCTTTAAATCATTTAGGGTAATATTCGTAAACAATCGTACTGTGTCTATATAAATTATCAATAAATGGCGTTGTTCATAAATTCTCTTTAAAACGACTGTTATATTTTAACGTTTTCCGATTTCGATAATAGGGCTTTTTCTCGGTTTCACGCTGTATCCCGCATATAGCAGGGTAGGCCTATAATGTAATTTTTGTTCTCTTGTAATAAGGCAAAACGCGGCGTTGAGTTCCGCCACTCAAACAAACACTGAAATTTATGGTTCGGCGGAAAGTGAGGAACGTAGTGCCATAACACTGTGTTCCCTCTGCCTACCGTGCTGTGTGCGGGATACAGCGTGAAGCTGATTTAATTTATTTTTTAATTTGTTCTTACCAATAGCATCGTATTCATCATCTACTTCTGTACAATGCCTTTTTGATTTATCTTCGTCGTATGCAAAATGTTTTTGAGTTGGAGATCCTTCTGCTTCTTCCATTTTTGATGTAATATTAAAAACTGTATAGGATTCGTGTGACTGTTGAAAACTGCTATCTTGGTCTTTCACATCAATATCTTCTTCTGATGCCTGTAATGGGATTTTATTGTTAGAAAATATGCGATCAGATTAAGATTGTGTTCGGTGAAGGGTGTGGAACGGAAGTGTCTTAATAGGAATGGAGTTCACACTAGGTTCCTTGGTTCCCTTTGACTACCCTACTATACGCGAGATTCAGCGTGAAACTAAACTTTACGCTAAAATGAGTGACTTTACCCTCCATACAAATCACTAAATAACACACAGAGAACTCTATACACTTCCTTATCCGGCATTTTTTGGACATTTTAAACAAAATGCCGTTTTTGTTTTATCTAAAGCGTAAATTGTATTCTCCACTAAAAAAATAATATAGTAATAAAAAAGTGAGCGTGAAGCACAAACAGACGTATGAATTATTGTTGAACGGTTATGAGCTTCCAGTTAAAACTTTGATCCGCTTAGAGCAACTGTATTGCCACAGTTAATCTTGTTCAGATTTAATTGCTGTCATTTCATATAACTTGTACGAACTGGGATTAAATCTTGTCTAATGTTTGTAAAATGTGTAGAGAAGAGAAATTTTATATGTTTTTACGGTCTTCTTTTTTTTCGTATCTTCCTAGATAAGACTGAGTGCTTAGATAATATTTTTACTGTAATAAATACGTTTTGAATTAACTTTAATGAACATTGAGATGAAAATAGCTTTAAATACTAACCTATTTTAAGTACATAAATATACCAACGACAAATAATACAAAATCTGGACTAAAATCCTAGTTTTTAAATAATAAAATAGTAATCTATAATCAAAAGTACGAATTACATATAATCAGTATTGTTGTTAATTCAAAATGGCCGCCGCAACAAAATGGCGGATTACAAATTTATGCATAAAGCATAACCCACATAATATATATATCAAATGAAAGCTTATCATATATAAAATAAAATGCTTTCTTAAATAATATTTTATTTTATACGCCATGGAGAAAATCTTAAGAAAATTTAAGAAAGTTTTTCTAAATAATATTTAATATTTTCAGATCAAAGTTAGCGGTGCTCAACAACCGGCACGCGTACTTCCTGCTCGTGGACAACGGGTCCGTCGGTCGGTATGGCGCGGAGATCGTGTTGCGGCGGAAACTCGAGAAATATATAGCCGCGCAGAAACTACATCCTTGTGAGTGGAAAAACACTATTTTTTCTATATTTTTATTATAATAGGAGATCGTTAAAGATTAAGATATGTTAGTCAATTATACCTAACATTATATGTAAGTTGTAAGTGAGAAACAGAGTGTCTTATAATTATTATACATTAAAATTGTGAATATTAAAATTAAATATGATATATTTTAAGACGGTGTGAAGGCCGTCGTGGCGCATGGTGTGACTGATTGTGGGTTCGATTCCCACTCGGGGGAATGAATTATTATTTATTAATATTTTCATTTCCTCGCTCTGGCACCAAGGCAAAAGCCTGGCGTTAAGTACTGCCATTCAACACGCAATACTTCCAGAATTTAACCGAAAATAAGTTAGCTTCCCTCTGTTTACCATGTGCCACAATGGCTAATGAAATAAAATAATTTAAACATAAACCCGCAGAGCAGAACCGCAAATTACGCCATGTTTTGAAATATTCATATTTCATTTATCTCTCAGTCTTTGCAATTCAAAGTAATCAATTGGTTAAATAAATATCTAGAATGTTTGACCGGGCCGGTGCACGTTAGCTGCATCAGTTTGTCGGCGTTCGGGAGATTAATCATCTACGTTATATACGTACATACATACATTTGCGGCACCTGAATTAATATCTGGATTGAATGGGAATGGCTTCCATTTGCTGTATAAAGGTCGTGGAGATATTTGTCGATTTTTTGATAAGTATAAGCTATTTTGGTATTTACTCATTTTTTTTCTATATTTATTATGTATTTGAATTATCAATATAAAAAATGCTTAGGACAAATTGTTATTAAAAAACTCCAATATTTGTAAAAAAACTATTTTTTTTACTTATTAGAATCCGTATTATATGTATAGGACTCGCTGGTAACATAGTTTATGTTTTCAATCGAAATTCAAAATTAAATCAGATTCACGTTGTATCCCGCACACGAAATGGTAGACTGACGGAACGTAGTGTTAAGACACTCCGTTCCCCACTCAATGACTAATAGTTGACCCTTGAGTTGAAATCGAACCTACAACCGTCGCTTTACAAGCCCCTGGGGCGCCACGGCCTCTGTTTATGTTTTACTGTTTGTTTATCCGCTGATTCCAATACTCACAGGTTCAGGTGATACTGGGTTCAATTTATTATTGCTTTCCTCTCCAAACACAAAGGAGAACATTTCGTAGTACCACAATTGAGGTATATATACTTCATCAGGATTGGTGGCCAGAGCGCGGCTGTCTTGAACCTTCTTGTACTCCCGCCGCACGCACGCTCGCAAGCTCTCTATCTTCCTCAGAACATGCACTCTGGTAGCCGTTGAATCGTACTTCTGTACTAATTCTGTCAACTTAGTGACAGCATCGTGTCTTCTCTTCTTATGTTTGTATCCAGTACATTTTCTATCCCATAAGCAGTTTAATTCTCTATATAATAAGATGAATTTCTTTAGTAATTTACGTGGGAATACAACATTCCGTTCGGCCATGTCGCCCGTTCGACGAGCGGCGCGGCGCGCAGGTCACTGAACGTGTTGGTTCCCCTTCCTCCCCGCCACTCGCCGCCAGGTTCCCCTCGCCTGCATCCACTGTATCAATATTACCAGATACATTCTTGATAGAATTCTGATGAGTAAATTTTCTATTTGGTGTTTTGATTAAGTCATTTATCTCAGGAGTACAGGAATGTATACTCGTATGTCTATAAAAATATTCTTTATTTATTTGATTTCTGAGGTAAAATGTGATTTTTGATAGATATTTGTTATATTTTTCATCAGTTTCTGTACTTACTCTTAGTATCTATCTAATGGATTCCAGTCTCACACGATGAATAACCATTCATTAATATATAGAATATATTTTGAGATTTTTGACATTTAAAACCGTAAACATAATTATCGAGAAAAATATAAAATTAAATATGCTAAATAAAAATATTCACCCAAGCCCAGAATAAACAGTTATTCTTACCATATAAATTACTTTCCCGTGTGAAGAATGAACCCATTACCATCAGCTTATTTACTAACCACTAAACCATCAGAGGGCTATTTAAATATATAAACAAAGGCCCCCTTTACTTTAAATACCTTTACATATCATAAAATAGGTGTTAAAATGCGGACTTCAAAACATCGCTTTGATCTTCTAAATAAAGTACTTCGTCGTTCGTTTGTTTGTCATGTTACCTTTTCTCGTTACCTGAAAATTTCCCATGAAACATTTGAATCTGCGTTTATTTTGAAATAGGGGTGTGTTTCACGATTATTATGCCAAATTTAAATGTAAATAGGGAAAGGGCAACTTTGTTGTTTTTTTTATCTAAGAAATTGTGAATTTGGCAGTAATTATATCAATTTTTAAAATTTTTACACATTTTTATTTATTTAACGGCATTGGCAAGAAAATACTTTTCGCTTCAAGTAGGCAGAGGAAACTTAGTATTAACATATTCTGTTCATCATTAATTTTTGAGACATGTTTAATGGCGGAACTTAACGCCGAGCTTTTGATCGACACCAAAGCGAAGAAATGAAAGTATTTAATAATCCATGCCGTCGAGTAGGGATCGAACCAACAATCATCGCGATACAGTCACAACCTTGTGCCCCTGAGCCACTACGGTCTCTTGACCTTTAAGGCAATAACTTACAGGAAATGCGTATAGAAAATATATATATATTCCACTTTCACCCAAAAAACAATTTTCAACACCATAATAAAGATAGATACCGTAGATTACGCCATACAACGGACTTCTTATATCTTTTATGGGTATTAAAGAATTTGACCGGAGACCGAATCCTTAGCTTCCTTGTCCTTATAAACGCTATTGATAGAGTGCTATAAAATTCACACAATATGGATTTATGGTGTTATATTATTTTTTTTATGGGGTCGTTATTTTTTTTTATTTATTTCGATAATTAACTTATGGTCCACTTGGTCTCGTCGCTAGTACATTCTTCTATAGATACCTATATGTCGCTGTAGTTACTTACAGTTTCATCTCGGAAACTGGTGCAAAACAGTCCAAAACTAAAACTAAGAAGTTTTATCTATACTATCTATACTAATATAATAAAGCGGAAGAGTTTGTTTGTTTGTTTGTTTGTTTGTTTGAACGCTAAGATCTGTGGATCTACTGGTCCGATTTACTTTGTTTTTGTTTTGTATGAAAGCTACATTCTTCAGAAGTGCTATAGGCTATATAACATTACATTACACATATAAACTAATATATTAAAATACTTTCTAATTTGACGTGCAATTTATTCTGCCATGTTAATAACAACCGTCGCGTCGCTACGCAACCGTTACCGCGACATTTTGATATTCATCCTTATGAAAATAAATATAATAGTCACTTTTAGCATTTCATCTAGATTAAAATTATATTTCTATAGAAATTAAATTCTTATATTTCAAGCAGGCGTAGCCGCGTCCGGGCCCGCTAGTCAAGTATAAACTAGTGTAATATATATTTTTTTGCACATCTCCTTCGAAACTTAGGATTGATATTTATTGAAAACTATTAAAACAACTCGGTACATCGAATTTATTTATTTGTTGTTTTTTTAGCTTCCGCCGTATTCCGCACATATCTTATTTCCATCGCATTATTGAAACACTAATGACAATTAAATATTTAATTTCCTCGAGTGGGAATCAAACCCACAACCTGTCGCGTGCTTCCGCGCCACGACTGGCCTCAGTGAAGAATGTATATATTTTATAGTAAAGAAGATTTTTTTATTTATGGCAAATGGTCTACTTTTGTAATTTGTAATTCAGATCATAGGACTTTTATGGTACCAATAAAAATGTCAAAGGTGTTTTTTAGCACCGGTTTCACAGTTTTATTTTCTAATATCGTAAGGGATCTACTTTTTAAGTCTCACCTCGCTTTTTACGATTGGCAACGAAATGTTACTTTTGTTTTAAAATATATGGTGTACCTAATATAAAACAAACTATGGAATGACGGTTACATTGGTAGATAAATAAAATAGTTTATAATAAAATGTAAAAGAATACTTATAGATTTGTATGTAGGCGTGTATCTATATATATAAAATCGAAAGGTCACTCACTCATCACGAAATCTCAGAAACTACAAGTGCTAGGAATCTCAAATTTTGCATAGGAGTTACTTATAGGACGTAGGTGCTCGCTAAGACGGGAATTTGCAATATTCGACTTCTAAGGGGTTGTTTTTGGGGTCGAAAGTTTGTATGAAACTTCGTTACTACAAATGTTAGGAGTCTCAAATTTTGCATAGACGTCACTAGGACGTAGTCATGGAGACAGAAATTAATAATAACATAGTTCACGCGGGTGTAACCGCGAGCGGGCCGCTAGTATTAAATAAAATTTAAACCTTTTATTAGATTTTTAGTCACTATACATTTAAGATTAAAAAAATATTTTTTTGAAAATGTAAAGTTGTTTGAACGTGGCTGGACTTGAACCCGCACCTATAGGAAACCATCTCTGACTGTTTTTATTATACGAATAAAATTTCGATTAAGTTTAAAATAATAAATTATATTCATACCAAAAGTAAATTCTTATTATTCAAATGAGGAAAAGAAACATTTTTCTTTTTACATACCTATGTAATTTATTATTTAATCTCGTAGGAAAAGTATGTAAAGCTTCAAATAACATTATTAGCGGAACATGACGTGGGTGAATTTTCACCCACTGAGTGGTACTTTTCAACCCCTAATTGAATATTCTTCTTACTTCTTATTATACTTAAAGATAAACAAATAAATATAGTATAGTTAGTATAGTTTTACTTTTAGCATTAGATATTTTTATTACTTCATGCTCTATTCCACCTACAGCAGGGACATCGCTAACCTAGTGCTAAAACACTCCATTCTACATTTAGCAAGTTTTCGAGATACTGTAGTATTAAAAATTACAATCACTGAAATGTATAATTTAAAAACACAAATATTAAACAATATTTATTTATTTAAGTATTATTAATATTAGTTTTAGTAAATAATTAAATATAATATTTTGCTAAGCTCAAAAGTTTCATTAAATATCATCTCAAGTTTCTTTTTTACAACAATATTTGCTTAGTAACCAAATGACGAAAATTATATTGATGTTTGACAACTAAATCGACATCGAATTCGACAAATAAAGTTATAACAAGTTATATATAAGTTATATAGTTATACTATAATTTTGCCTCAGCTGGATAAGAACGTATGGCTTAGTGGTCAGAGTGCTTGGACAGCTTTAAGGAGTTTTAGTTCCGCTGCGTAATTTTTGTTCCCAAAAGTTTTTATTTTCATTTCTACTTGCAAATCTTTACTTTTATATAACTGTACCATTTTTATGATCTATTATATTTTTTTCAGTCAGTTTGGGCATAATTTATATTGTTTATTGAAATCATATAATTCTTGCGGCCGGTTTTGCCACCTAGTATTTAATATCAGTAAATGAGAATAATTTAGATTTTTCTAATCTTCATAATAACTATTTTAATTATAAACACATTTTTTTTTATTATATATTTTTCTACAATCAACTAACACAGACCCTTGTTCCAGACACGCACTCGTCAACGCCCGTGGTCTGCCTCGTAATCGAAGGCGGTACTAACACGGTGCGAGCGGTGCTCGAGTACGTGACCGACACGCCACCGGTGCCTGTCGTCGTCTGCGATGGTAGCGGGCGGGCGGCGGATCTCATTGCCTTTGTGCATAAGTAATGAATTTATTGTTGTTTTTTTTTGTTGTGAAAGGTGTAAAGCTTAGTTGTCATCGGACAGTCAAAGTGTGACTATAGAACCGACTGGTTGTGGGTTCGATCCCCACGCGAAGAGATGAAATATTTATTTAATTAATAATTTCCATTTCTTCGCTCTGGTGTCGAGGCGAAGCGCGGCGTTGAGGTCTGCCATTCAACACGCTATGCCTCCAGAATTCAGCTGAAAATGGAGAAAGAAGTGTGTTAACACTAGGTTCTCTCTGCCTATCCTGCTGTGTGCGGGATAGATCTGTGTATAAGGTTTGAATTTCAACATGATGTTTCCAAGCGTTCCTGAGATAAATGACAGAACCGCCTGACAGACAGACAGACGGACGGACATACAGACGGACCACCACCCATATAAGGGTTCCTTTTTCCTTAAAAAGTATGGATCCCTAAAAATAAAATCTCTAAGGGCAGTAAAGTAGCCGTAAAACAGTCTCACCCAGTTATTATTCAATACCAAAAAGCGTAAAACCACTTTAATCATGCTCCGTTGAACTTGTTGAATCAGATTAAAATTTAAATTCTAAAACCTTTGTTCTCGAAAAATATTAAGTAAATAAGAATTGTTTCTTTAAAGTATGATTTATTGAAACAGCTTAATGAATATGAAAATCGGCATTTTTAATTATTAGCTAATAAAAAACGTAATTAAATACCCGTAATGAAGGTAAAATACGAATATATATCTTTTTTATTTAAATCGTTTATTGCTTATACAAAAACATATAAGTACAATAGGTGGGCTTGACATTTAAAGAATTCTTTATAAACCGTCTACTGTAAAACTGATCTTTTGTTTATATACATAGAAATAAGAATAATAACGCTAATAGAGAAATGAAAAGGAAACAAGTTTTCCTCAAATCGTCTGTTTTGGGAAAAGTTGTTATGTTATATCATCCTGAATATATTGCGATGGTAATATTAAACAAATATGTAAGTTTTGACCGAAAAAATGGGTTTTGACAGGCCATCCAGGCTTCTAATCGAAAATTCTTACAAAAAAGTGTTTTCATTTTCATTCTCTATAATAGACATATGTATAGACAGCTTTTGCCCTTAGAAACTTAAAGAAAATAAATAAAAATTGTATTATTTTTATATTTAATAGGAATTTATGAAAATGAACCCACTACGACTGTACCATAACTTTCCTGCACCGTATCATTATAAATTATTTTTTTAATACTGTTGACATGCTCACCGAAAACCTAAGAAAGATCAAAAATATATTATGTTTCTCATCAGACAATTCTATTCTTCGGTCTGGTTATATAAACTGTAGAGTTGATTATTTCTTTCTGACATATTTGTCTTAATATTATGGAGAAAACGTAAAAAAGGAGTGTTTTAACACTAGATTTTCTAAGATCGCACTTCTTAAAATCCTAATCAAAATATTAAAAGATATCTGAAATTTTTAACTTGAAATAAAAATGAAATTTACATATATTTCAAGTAATAACTAGAATTTATTCAGGGACGATCCATATAAGCGCTTACTGGTTATTTAAATAAGCTATATAAACAATAATAACCTGTGGCCGTCACTCACTTGAAACGATTCCACTGAAACAACTTTGTAACACAAACTACATTTTCTAGTTTTATTAGAGTTTTTGAATTTTATGGCAAATGTGAACTACGGCTATATTAATAAAACATGGACGATCAGTAAATGTATATGGTCATTTTAAATTATTATTTTTGTTATTAATATCGCGATTTCGAATAAGAGTTAGTTAGTTGTTAAGAAATAGAAAGGAGAATAAATATAACTTGGAAGAAGTTTTGGTCACTCAAAGAAATTTTGAAAGGAGATTATTCCATTAATCTAAAGAAAACTGTATTCGACGTTTGTCTTCTACCTTGCCTATTGTATGCTAGCCAAACGTGGATTTTTACGAAAAACGTGAAACAAAAAATTCAGGTGACACAACGGGCTATGGAAAGAAGCATATTGAAAATAAGAAAAGTACATAAAATAAGAAACGAAGTCATTAGAAGTAGAACTAAGCTAACGGACGCGTTATCTCAAGCCCTAAAGTTTAAGTGGCAATGGGCAGGTCACATATCACGCTACTCTGACAAACGGTGGACCATACGAGCTACAAGCTGGAAAGGTCCTATAGGAAGGAGAAAGGTAGGCAGGCCAAAAAGACGGTGGGCTGATGACATTATAGACATTGCGGGATTAAATTGGACATCTGCGGCAAAAAATAGAGAGGAATGGAAGAGGATGGAGGAGGCCTTCACCCAAACAGGGGTTCACATCCAAGAATTGGATAGCTAAAAGTACTAACATTAGTATTAGGAACATGAAATCTTTCATACTAACATTAATATAAGACTAACATCAAAACTAAATGTAAATATGTGGTTGTGAATAAAGGGCTTAATTATTATTATTATTATATAGTTAGTTGGTTAAAGGGTAAGTAGGGTAGGGATTATAGGGCCATTGCTTATGAAAATTTGATAGTGTGTGAATTATACAGACACACAATCAGGGTCATTAAACGCCATACACTTTGTTTAAATGGAATATCAACCCCTAAGTTCATATATAACTAACATCCAAAACGTATATTTTCGAAGACTCATAAAATAATATTTTTATAAAAGCTTTCTCCCACATAACACGGTAAGTAGAAAGAGCATAGTGTTTAAACACTCCTCTCTCTACTTTTAATTCAATTGCCGAGACATTGAGTGTTGTTTCGTGTGCCCAATCGGGAAAATGAATATATATATATATATATATATATATTGTTATTATTGTTGATAGGCAAATAAAATGTACCCATTCTTCCAAATGGAAATAGAACCTATAACTCACTCTATCCCTTTGCTACAGGACCACCAGGAGTTATTTATATGACGTAGGTGCTCACTAAGACGGGAATTTGCAATATTCGACTCCTAAGGGGTTGTTTTTGGGGTTGAAAGTTTGTATGAAACTTCGTTACTACAAATGATAGGAGTCTCAAATTTTGCATGGACATCATTTATAGGACGTAGGTACTCATGGAGACAGAAATAAAAAATAACGTAGTTCACGCGGGCGAAGCTGCGGGTGGGCCGCTAGTATATGTGTATATATATATATATATATATATATATAAGTCTGGAAATTAGTTTTTCCCTGGGACATTTTCTCGACGTGCGATCATTTATTATGAGAACTCTAAATCCTTCACACGAATGTTATCAATGGTACCCGTGTACGTGATTTAGTATTATTATGATATAAACCGTAGCTTATAATTAAAGGGAAAAAAATGCTTTATTTTACAGTTATTTCTTTGGATTTCATTTGATAATATATATGCAAATATATGGCATTGGTTCAAATAATGGTGTTTTCAATTTAAATTATTCAAACGTTATGTTACTTTAAAGTTGTGGGTACAACGCAATGGTTGTGAGTTCGATTCCCACTCGTATTAATGAACTATTTTATTTATTCGCTTTAATAATTAAATAAAATTAAAATAAAAAAATAAAATTAAGATAAAAAAAAAAAAATAAGATAAAATGCGGTGTTGAGGTTCGCTACAAAGCTCACAAAGTTCACTAATTAGGCGGAGAACTGATTGAATTTACACTAGTTTCAAAGCTTTCTTACAATCACCAAAGAGAAATATTAGTTCATATAAATAGTACAAAACGAATATATTATATGAAAAATAAACTATATTTAAGTTCTAACATAATTTAATAAAACAACCTCAAGATAATCTCTTGTAAAAGTTTTCCTTTGTGCCTTATACTTTATAGTTTATGTAGGAAGTTCGGAAAACTTCTGAGCTGTTCACATTCCTTTAGCGTTTAGTGGTTGGGGTTCTTTAAATGCTTGATGATATTTAAAAAGTTTTTAATGTGCTTTTATTTAGATTAATAGAGAGGCCATCCTGGCGCAGGGGCACAAGGGTGTGAGTGTAACGTGGCGGTTGTGGTTTCGATTACAGGAACAGCGAAGTGAATTATTATTTATTAATATTTTTAATTTCTTTGCTTTGGTAACAAGGCAAAAGCGCGGCGTTAAGTTCCGCCACTCAACACGCAATGCTTCGAAAAATTTGGCAAAAAGTGGGGAACGGACTGTCTTAATATTAGGTTCCCTCTGCCTATCCTGCTATGTGCGGGATACAGTGTAAAGCTAAAAAATTATGTTAAAATAAATAAAAAAATAAACTTTCAAATTAAATTCTAACTTCAATGTTTCTCATCAGGTACGCATCAGAAACAGGTGAACAGACAGTACTAGAGTCAATGAGGGACTATTTAATAGGCACCATTCAAAAGACCTTTGAAGTCGGACTTCAGCAAGCGGAATGCTTGTACGGCGAACTTTTGCAGTGCACTAGAAAAAAGAATTTGGTGAGTTAACATAGAATTACCATATTAAAAGTCTAACTTTGTTAGGGAATGTATGATATTAATTGTGTTCTCGCTTTGTTGAAAAAGTGGTAGGAAGTTGGGGATAATAGGTGCAGTAGTATTGTCATATAGAATTAAATTAATTAAATGCTGGGTTTCAATTTTTATATATTTTTTCGATTTTTTTTCCGTCTTCACTGAATAACATAAAATATGTTAAAAATAGAAGAACAATGGTACATTACGCTTTTTCAGCGGGGTAGGCAGATGAAACCTAGGAACTTGGTGTTATGATATTCCGTTCCCGTTTTTCTGCCGAATTCTGGCCATATTACGTGTTGAATGACGGAACTCAACGCCGCGCTTTCCCCATTACGAGAGAGAAGAAATAAAATTATTAAATATTTATTTTCTCCAATGAGAATCGAACCTACAATCTCTCGCGTTTACAATATATTATTGTATTAGCTTACTAATTACTTTTCTGATGAAGTCGAATGTAAAACGTGGACAGCTATCTACACCGGCTATTAGGGGCCTTCGCCTTCAATCTGTGCAAAATGCCTAAGAACATAGAACTGTCACATAGGAAACATTGATTAATATCTTCATCTGACTTTTGGACCTTGTATTTAATCTATATATGGGACTTCCGTTATCGAGTCGACTGACAGACAACTCACTAGCTGAAATATTGTCTTGGAAAGGTGATGATGAGGCTGTCGTGGTGCGGCTGCATACGTGACGGTTGAGGATTCGATTCTTACTCAGGGTAAAAAATACATTTTCTTTTTCTCCGCTCTAGTGTCGAGGCTAAGTGCGACGTTGAGTTTTGCCACTCAACTGAAGAGTTTTAATGAGAACGAAGTGTCTTAACACTAGAAGGAACCTGGGATTCCTTTTGCCTACTTTATTATGAGCGGGATACAGCATGAAGCATTATGAATTGTGTCCTTATAAGTTAAGAATTTTTCTTTGCGATATTTATTTTCCTTTTTCATTTGCGAAAAATAATTAAGTTATATAAAAAGCTATATTTATTCTTTTAAAACATGCGCCACTTCTATGATATTCAACTCTTAGTAAAAATTCATTTCGCCTCCAAACATGGACGGACCGGCACACTCAATAATGGAATTTCCTCTCGAAGCAAAGCTAGTAATTTCTTGTTCTATTTATTGAATAGTTTATTTATAACCTTATAAATTTTATTTATAAACAAATTGTTTTACAATATCCTGCCGTTATTACTGTCGCTTCATTAAACACTATAGAGAACAACATCTGAGAGTCTGTGGGTTCGATTCTTACCCGAGGACATATTACTTATTTTTGTGTCGTTAAATTTTGCCACACAAAACACAATATCTCGAAAATTGTGGAGAACGAAGTATCTTAGCTCTAGGTTCCCTGTACTGACCCCGCTATATGCAGGGATTAAGCGTGAACCTAATAAAAATAAACAAACATTTAGCTTTGGATTTAAATTAAATTCCATTCTTGCTTATTTAAATCAAGATTATAATAATATTAGAAACAGTTGATTCTATTGACAAAATATTTGTTCAAACTAGGAATAATATATATTCAAAAAAAATCAGAGTTTGCCGTTTCTATTGTATTTTATCTGACGCAACTTTTAAACTGGGAGAGAGTCGAAAACAGTCGAACTACCTTCATTTATACAGCTTTTTTCACAAACTAAAGTTCTACAAAGAGGAAATTTTGACGAATATTTTAGATTGAATTCATACAAGTATATACGATACATATAGTCGACAAACCGTTAGCTCTAATAATAATTTTGGAATAAACTAAATTACTATAATAAGTCTCCGTAGACCCGCCGAGAACTACGTAGTTCTAGATCTCTGTTACATTTTTATTGCTTCACGATGTATTGGCCCAAATTTCGGTAGAGGGAATCTGGGAACCTACTTCTTAGATACTCTGTTCACTTTCTTCAAGTGGGCATCGAACTCACAACCTGTCGAGTATTCATTCGTACACATATGCCGCTGCGCTACAAGTGGCCTCTTATCTCAGTTATACCTATTAAAATGATCAATTTTCCAGGACAGCTGCTCCAATTAAACTCATCGTTCCATATAAATTTGATTTGACGAAAGTAAATTGAAAACACATCAAATAAGACGTCTTTAGGGCTTAAATATAAATAAGAATTGTATGTATGTAAATAAAAGTTCAGACTTAATTCAATACCTTTGAAGATTGAAAAAAATATTGACATTGGATTTACTTAATTTATTTTTTGATATTTTTTTATCCTAGTCACATTGCGGAGTTAAATACCGCTACTTAACGCAATATGCCTCCAGATTTTGGAGGAAAGTGGGGAACGGAAATGTCTTAATTGGAACGGTTCCCAGGTACCCTCTGCCTACCCTGATGTGAGAGCCAGCGTGAAGGGAAAAAATTTTTGCGTACTATGCGATGACTGTAGGTTAAAAGGGCCTATACTAATTAGATATTTTATTTAGACAACTGCAAGCTGTATCCTGCATATAGTAGAGTAGATAAAAAAATATATAAGGACATTCATGATTCAAAACCCCATATCTCGAAATCTCACGGAAAGCGGAGAACGGAATTTCTTAACAATATTTCTTGTGCTTTCTATGCGATAAAAAGCTTTCTGCTTTTTTAAATTATAATATAATAATCATTTACAACATTCGTAATTAGCTGAGCATCGTTTAAACGGTAATCTCATCTAACTAATGATAATTAGGAACACCTAAAAGAAAAGCTGGATTTGGAAAATCGTTGCCTTAAACGTGCCTACAAAATAAATAAAAATAATCTAATAAGTATATACGTAGATTAATTCGAATTGTTTGATGTTATAATTTTAGGATATTTTTTGCCCCTTAGTAATTTTGAAAAAATAATACTATTTAATAATAATGAATTTGCATTAGCCTAATATCGGTTATTTATTGAACATGTTTATTTGAGAAAAGAAAAAAAGATGGCAAGCGGCATAAAAAACAGCAATGAAGTCCATTGCATGTACATTCCCCCAAGTTTCTCAAAGTAGTCAAGTCGCGTACACGTAATGTCTCTGTCTCTGAAAATTGGCCGAGGTGTACTGAACTGTCTGACATTAGAACGTTGGATTCTCGCCCTACCCGCTTTATGCGGGATTCATAGAGCTTAAATACATAAATAAATCCTCGACAGAATAATAAAAAAGAACTCTATAAAATATAATTACCTAATATTAAAATTGATACTACGATACTAAAAATTATGTATGAATTCCATATATTGAAATTATTGAAACACATTGAAAATTAATGTACTATGCGGTTATTATTGAACTGTAAATTTCTATTTTCATCTAACTAATGAAAACCACATCCTTTATTAATAAACGACAAAATTTTAACCGGAATTTCGATTATTAGAAGAATTAAGGTACTTTTGTAATTCAAATATCAATAAGACTAAAAGATTAATTTTCTTGCTCTCGATAATACGATAAAACGCGGCGTTAAGTTCCGCCACTTAATACGTAATGCATCGATGTTTTGGCGGAAAATGGAGAGCAGAGTGTCTTAACACTTTATTCCCTTTGCCTATAAGTTGTGCCTGTTCTGCCAGTTACCTATGCGGGAAAATCGAGGGCTTTTTCATTAGGGCTGTTGTCGACTGTAAACAATAGTTGTCGCTTCGACCATTAATGTTATTATTTTTCCGTTATAGTAAGACCAAATGTGGCGTTATGTTCCGCCAACGAATAGGTAATGCCTCGTAGTAAAAAAGTGTAGAACGGAATATTTTAACACTTGGTTCTCCCTGCTGTGAGGGCTAAATAATAAAAAGTTAAAATTAAAATTTACGGTATAGTTTGTCGGTTTTTTTTTTGTTAAAAATTATAATTATTTAATAATTTAAAGATCATACTATTTATTTGTTAGTTAAGCTTACTTCCTAGGATCATTTTCTACGATTTAGCATTTGCTTTTGAATGTAAATGAAGCTGTATTGCACTCAAAGAAAACTTTTAGTAAAAATGTAAGGAAAATAGTTTAAAAAACATTTCAAAGAACTGAAACAGCAATTCATTCAGCAATTTCGATGTCCATTTTATATTGTATATATTTTTTGAAGCTTCAAATTTGTTATTTTTTCATATGTATGTCACACATTTTACGGTATAAAGGACGAAGCTGTTCGTGTCACAGCGGCACGGCGTTTGACTATCAAAGCTTGTGGGTAGTGGGTTCGATTTCTACTTGGTGGAATGAATTATTATTTTTTCCTTTCCCTGGTAACAAGACAAAATGTAGTGTTGAGTGTAGAAAAAGAGAAACAAGATTAACTTTTGTATAAAATATGGAAATACACTTTGAGCACACGTACATACATACATTTTAAATATTCAATAGATATGTTTCTCATTATTAGTCAAACTTATACTTTAAAAGCTAAACAAGCAGCTTTAAAGGATTTATCTTCGCATAAATGTAAATACATATATGTATAATTTTTTCATCAAGTTTTGCTATTAAAATTTGAAATGCACAAGGAATTTTGCTTCATTCCTATAGATTATACTACTCTACAATACTTATAGCGAGCGAGCCGAGTACAGTTGGAGAGGACTTTATTATATGTATTTCTCTCTATATGTTTCGAGATATTTCCTTATTATCTTCGTTTATGGTTATTGAACCATTTTCTGAAAAGGTTTCGCTATGGCGGCCATTTTATCTAAAGCCCAAACATTTACATCATCAGAAATATTAACCAACTGTTCTTCATGGACATATAAATCTCTTTCAAATACACTATTTCGGCCTCACAAAAGCTATCAGTCAAGAGTCGTCCTAATCCTCTTCCTAGTCTACACGGAAGAAAGAAAGCGAACCGTACCAATAAAGGATGCAGGAAAGAAGAAAACTCGTGCACCCTGGTCGTCAACGGAGAGTCTGGCATCTGTAATTTCATTTATTGCCAATATTATACTATCGTATGGAGTTTAGGTTAACGACTTTCATGCTCTCACGGACTCAAGATATATAACTTTACTAATTTCCTAACTTTGAATTGTGATTTATGTATGTAATATAATCTTAGTCGTATCTGCCATATAAAAGTAAGTCTTCTTGGTCTAGTTTAAATTATTCATTCCAAGAGGCTATTGTAGCACAGATGATATCTGATTGTAAGCGTAATGGTTGGGGGTTCAATCCTTACCCAGGGGAATTAATCTTGGGATCTGAATTTCGCCACGTAATATATATATATATATATTCTGAATCTATACTAAATGCTAAATATGGCGTCAATTACAATTTATGTTAACAGTACCTAATAACCCAGTAGCTCATGTACACAAGTGTGCGTGGGTTCGATTCTCAATTGAATGAAGGAAATATTTAATATTTTCATTACCTCGCTCTGGTAACTAGGAAAAGCGGTGTTCCCTTCGGAATTCGGTGGAGAGAGAACCTAAAATGTATTAATGGGATTAAACTTAACACTAGGTTCCCTTTGTCTACCCTTCTATGTGCTAACCTACCTACTAACGGAATTAAATGTTTCTTTTTTCTATTAAACCATCGTGATTGTCATTCCTGATTTCTAATTCAATTACTCGGCAATCTCAATTTACCATTTAATTGGGGTCGAGTTTAATTCTGCCTTCCAGATAAATTTGTATTGAGCTACTGTAATCTGATATTAGAAATCTAACTCTATAGTATAACTATAAGCATTAGTGATATTTATATTTGTTAGGTTTAATTATTTTTTAATTAGAAATGTATGAAAATTGAATGAACCCCGTTCGGGAAAATGATATATTTATTTACATTTATTTATTATATTTTCCGAAGATGATTTAACACTTTTGTTGTAGATAACTGTGTTCAGAATACAAGAGCGAGCGGAAGGTGGTGAGATCCAGGAATTGGATCAAGTCATCTTGACTGCTCTGTTTCGGGCCCAGCATTTATCACCAAGCGAACAGCTCAGCTTGGCTCTCACGTGGAACAGAGTCGATATCGCGAGATCAGAGATATTTGTGTACGGACAAGAATGGCCGCCAGGTAAGTTATTATATATTTATGACTAGAAACTCCTGCTTCGAGGGTAAGGGAGTATCATAACACTAGCATTCCCGCTGCCTATCCTACTGAGTGCGTGTGAAATGAAGGGATACAGCGTGAAGTTGGATTTATTTAAAAAATATAATTAATTATTATTATTCGCTCAAATATTTTTTTATATAATTTATGGACATTTATGAATAGGAAGTACTACTATATATAGATATATATAGCGGTTTATCGATTATTTTTGGATAGTTCAAATGCTAGTTTTTAAAAGAACTTTGTACTAAGTATAAATTATTATCTCATCTTGCTGGGTGTTAATGAAAATAATAAATATCGTAGACCCAGTCCCCACTAAATGTTGTTATAGTTAATTGCCACTACCCTCTAAACACTAACGACTTAAGCTGAACTAACTCTTGAAAATACTGTTCTACCCTCGTAAACCATACTGTATACAAAATATATATTAGACAAGTAAGCTTTTTCTATGTATGTTAAAATGATAGTAGTATCACTATTGAAACGCGGTGTTAAATTCCGCCACTCAGAAATATCTTGAAAATTCAGCAGTGCGCGGGTATCTTAACACTAGTTTCTCTTTGTATACTCTGTTATATGCGGTATAAAGGCGTTAAGCTGACAAGAACAACGATTTACAGTAAAATTGGAAACTACAGTGTATGCAAAATGACTAGAAGCTTAGTTCAAAACTTATTGTTCTTAGACTAAAAGTTGTTAACATATTCCAATATTTCATATTACATAGCCAAAGTTGAAGACAGCTGTTTCAGCTGAAAGTTAATATTTAGTACTTATTGAGATTATGATTATTTAAAATCGTTAAGTTGGAGTTCTATTTTCACTTTGGATTTTTTGTATGCGAAAATATAAGCGGTTTTCTTTTAATTTATGTTTTCTTTTTCGTATTAATAGTTGTGGGTTCAATTCATCATATGTGCGCAGAAACGATGCATGTATGCATATCTATATATATAAAATCGAAAGGTCACTCACTCATCACGAAATCTCAGAAACTACAAGTGCTAGGAATCTCAAATTTTGCATAGGAGTTATTTGTCCTATAAATAGGTGCTCGCTAAGACGGGAATTTGCAATATTCTAAGGAGTTGTTTTTGGGGTCGAAAGTTTGTATGAAACTTCATTACTACAAATGCTAGGAGTCTCAAATTTTGCATAGACGTCACTAGGACGTAGCCATGGAGACAGAAATTAATAATAACATAGTTCCCGCGGGTGAAACCGCGAGCGGGCCGCTAGTATTTTATAATTGCGTTGTCTTAGACTTTTTGTTTAATTTTTCAATCTCCAAAACGACTCGAGACGGACAGACGGACAAGAAAGTGAACCTATTACAGTTCCATTTTTCCTCTTGAAGTACGGAAAAAACATGGAGTAGAGTTCGTTAAACAATTCTTAAAGCTCCATTAAACGATCGCTTATATATTAAAAGAGAAATAAAAGGCCAATTGCGAAACAAACTCAAGTAAACATAAATATGGACGTTAGATCTATTTGTTATACAAGTCAAGGATTTAGATTCCTACTTAGTGATTTCTCCCAAAGAACTTCTAAGAATTGCCGTTAGCCATTTTGCTCGAGTAAGCATTAGATTTAATAAGTTTTCTGAAGACGAACTAGAACGTACGAAATAACAGTCCATTTATTTATATTTTACTAGCGGACGCGCGCAGCTTCGCTTGTGTATTTAAGGGTGAATTCTAATAACCCATGAAACATGTGTTCAATGAAATATTTTTAAGAGTCTAAATATCAAATTTTATAAAAATCGGTGGCGATTTAAGAATTTTCCCATACAAACTTTCAACCCCTTATTTGCACCCTTAGGGGGTGAATTCTAGAAAACCATGAAACATTTGTTTAATTATATGCGTTTAAGAGTCTGAATTTCAAATTTTATAAAAATTGGTGACGATTTAAAAAAAACCTATACAAACTTTCAACCCCTTATTTGCACCCTTAGGGGAAGAATTCTAGAAAACGATGAAACACGTGTTCAATTAAATACTTTTAAAAATCTAAATTTCAAATTTTATAAAATCGGTGCCGATTTAAAAATTTTTCCATACAAACTTTGAACCCCTATTTCACCCCTTTAAGGTTAAAATTTTTCAAAATCCCTTCTTAGTGGATGTCTAGATTACGAAAGTAAACTTTTGTCCAAATTTAATGTTTCTACGCACAGCGGTTACGGCTGTGCGTGCGTCTTACCTCAGTCAGTGAGGACAAGTCCTTTTATATATATAGATTACGTTTTTTTATGTTCTATAATATTTTCGATGATGATTTCTTCAGTTATTATTTCTAGTAGGTCGTCGTTACGCGACGGTTGTGGGTTCCATCCCTCGAGGAAGTGAAATATTTATTTACGTTTATATTTCCGTTTCTTCGCTCTGGCGTCGAGGCAAAGCGCGGCGTTGAGTTCTGCCACTCAACACGCAATGCCTCCAGAATTCGGCGGAATATGGGGAACGGAGTGTCTTAACACTGGGATCTCTCTGCCTACCGCACTCACGACATGACGGTAGTTATTACTCATTATAGCGACAACCAATCGCCATATTGTCAAAATAAAAAAAAATCTTTTTAATTTTATACAGTCGGGTTTATTATTTTTATATAATATTTTTGTATATAGCAATATCTACTTATGCTTCAGACATGTTTTATTGTGCAAGTTAAGGATAATAAAACATGTATGAAGCAGACCAGACCATAACAGAGGGCCGCAGGTGTTAGATTCTACCCTTTTATGAATAAAGTCACTTACAGTCTATTTCGATTTACAGTCGAGATCTTCGTGGTTTATAGTTGATGATTCCACTTATAAATGTTACAGTCATTTTCTCCTATAAAACATATTCAATTCTAATTTATTCCGAAAGTAATAATATTTCTATAAATATCCATCCGATAGTGTATCAACAGCTTAATATTGAGAAAAATAAGAAAAATCAAATTATTTTGAGTAATACAATTGTATGGAATGTTAAGAAAATATAATAAAGGCTCTAACTCTGAGATCCAACAAACGATATACGAGTATAGCGAGGAAAGCTGTCGGATGGTATTAGTGCGAAAAGGGGAACGGATTACGACTTTTATGAATCGTGACTTTTGCTGTAACAGAGTTGTTATAGAATGTAGGGCTATGTATCCTTTTACTGAGATAGGCCTTTGCTTAGAAAATATTTGCAAATTAATCATTTCTATACAATATTTATATATATACCTACTAACGTTACAAAGCTCAAGTGTTTGTTTGGTTGAATGCGCTATACTAAGGAACTACTGGTTCGAATTGGAAAGCATATTTTTGAGAAAGATATGATTTTCATTGAAGAAAACTATAGGTTATCTAGGGAATCTGTGGGTTATGAGGTAACGCACTAAATCTGCGATCATAGTTAGTCGAGTTCTTAGAATATATTATCATTACAATGTATAATATCATATACTATTCTTTTTCATGTCCAAATCTTGAAACCTTGCGTGTTGAGCAGCGGAACTCAACACCGCGCTGTACCTTGTTACCAGAATGAAAATAATTCATACCGTGCGCTACAACGTCCTCAAAATATTAACTATATAATATAATAATAATCATCCGTCTGTCTAACGTTACTTACAAAGTTAAGTTACTTAAAGTCACTTACAGTCTATTGATCTCGTCATCTGAATAACAATGAGGGTTCCCTGATTTATTTATATTACCTCTGAGAGATGGTTTTTGTTACAATAAAATTGATTTTTTTTTTTATTAGCAATAAAAAATAATGTAGTAGGAACCTGGAACCTGGGAACCTAGTGGAAAGGCACTTCCATTCCCCCCTTTCCGCTGATTTCTCGTAGCATTGCGTCTTGAGGGGCGGGACTTAACGCCGCGCCGTATAGAACAATGAAAATTAGTTATTCAGAATATTAGAGTATAGAAGCTACCAATTGTTAAATTTAAATCTACCACCATGTCAGTTATATTACACACTTATACCATATGCTTTCTATGAACTTGCATTAAGAGCTTACAAAGCTAAATTCAGTTTCAATTAAAGGATTAATTTAGTCGCTTTTTCAGTTGTTTAAATTAATTATAGATAAACGATCAATATTACAACGTTATATACGGTATGTTTTATTTTTTTAGCATCCCGCATATAACTTACATATAGCAGTGTGTACCAAGAAAAATGAGATTATAGTGATAATACACTCCATTCTTCGCGTTCCACTCGTATTCGAGTATGTGTTGAGTGACATAACTTAACACCGTACTTCGTTTTAGTAGCATGCAATATTTCTTTGAGCTTACACAGTGAAAAACGATGAAGTTTAACATTTGACCTACTAGCCCTGACCCTGACCCTTCTATACAAGAAGGACCTTGGGGGACTACGAGTACTAAGATAAAATTAATCAAAATTAGTACTTCAAATATTTTAATAAATGTTCCTTTACAGGTGCCCTCGACGAAGCAATGATGCAAGCGCTGGAACACGACAGGATAGATTTCGTCAAGCTTCTTCTAGAAAATGGTGTTTCAATGAGGAAGTTCCTCACTATTCCTCGATTAGAAGAACTGTACAACACCAAGAGTGGTCCAAGCAACACCCTGAGGTATATTCTGAGGGACGTCCGACCGCACTTACCTAGAGGCTACGTCTACACTCTGCACGATATTGGTTTAGTTATCAATAAATTGATGGGAGGTGCTTACAGGTGAGAATGTTTGTCTTAATATATGGATAAAAGAGATTTTTTTAAAGTTTTTAAATGTAATTTATAATGTTTTCTCCATTACAAAACAAATATCATTTTTATTATTTAAAAAAAATATATTACAGATATCTATATATATAAAATCGAAAGGTCACTCACTCATCACGAAATCTCAGAAACTACATGTGCTAGGAATCTCGAATTTTGCATAGGAGTTAGTTATAGGACGTAGGTGCTTGCTAAGACGGGAATTTGCAATATTCGACTTCTAAGGGGTTGTTTTTGGGGTCGAAAGTTTGTATGAAACTTCGTTACTACAAATGCTAGAAGTCTCAAATTTTGCATAGACGTCACTAGGACGTAGTCATGGAGACAGAAATTAATAATAACATAGTTGACGCGAGTGAAACCGCGAGCGGGCCGCTAGTTTAATATAATTATTTTAACACAAACAAACTGTAATACAAGCACTTTAGTGAAATCAGTTTTATTTATTCCTTTGAATCGCATTTTCATGAGCCTCACACTGTCAGTGATAGATAGCTGGCTCCCTTTTGTGACTCTTACAAAGCAACTCGCGAGGGCGGATTAAATAAAATTTCGATATAGATGTGACTTGTGAGTCAAATGCTACTGGGGTTTCATCAAACTGTATCGTTCCTGGTTTTTTTGTATATATACCCTCTTTTTTCCGCATATTTCATTAGTCGGCAAAGATAATTGAATGTAAAGACTTTTCGTGTTAAGGCGGAACTCAACGCCGCACTTTGTCTTGTCAAATTGACAAAACGAAGAATTAAGGGTAGTTGTGACACAAGCGTGTAAACGCGATGGTTGTGGGTTCGATTTCCTCTTGGGGAATGAAATACTAAATATTTTAATTTCTTTGCTCTGGTAACGAAAAGCCAAAAGCAAGTCACAAAGAAAAATCTCTATTTTTTTCTAAAATGATATATATATATACCTACCTTTTAAATAAATATTGAAATAAAATATATGTATGACATTTAAATCCCTATATCTTTCAAGTTAAGCTTACTCTGAGCGTTGAAGATAGATCCTATTTTAGTGTCAGCCACGGGGGAGTACTGCGAGACGTCGATAACAATTCTTTAACAGTAAATAATATGGGGCCGTGGGAGTTTTGATTGATAACTGTAGAATACTGTAGAATATTTAATAATTTTAAATATTATATCGAGGCGTGCCGCAGGAGCACAAGTGTTTGATAGTAAACGCGACTGGTTATGGGTTCGATTCTCTTTCGCAATTAACACGCAATTCCTCCAGAAAATGGCGTGAAATAGGAAATAGGAACACTAGGTTTCCTCTGCCTATCCTGATATGTGCAGGATATAACGTGAAGCTAAAGCACCAATTGAATTCTTCGTTGAATAGTTGTTGAGATATGCTCAACCAAACGAACTTTTCAGCCTTATAATATTAGTAGATATAAATAATGTAAATTACATACAATACAACCACAATTATCTATATTTTGTCAGGAAGCAACCCTTATAAATATTCAAATTAATCCCTAAACCGGGTTAGATCCTTTAATTATACTTATTTCGATATGCATAGTAATGTCACGTTATATGAAGAAAATTATATAATTTATTTTAAATAAATTATATATTTTTTTGTATTTTCTTCACGATTCAAGGCACACAGGGGATAGGTTAATCTAGATTTCTCTTCTAATTTTCTAACCCTAATGATTTGTGTTACTTTGTCACAAGACCGGAGCAATGAAAATGATTTAAATGTTATTTTTACTGAATGGGGGTCGAATCCGAAATCGTCACGCAGATATTCAAACGTCTATAGTCTTCAAATGAATGAATCCTTGAATCATGACAAAGAACATTCTTAATTAAGTCACCTTCGAATAAAATCAGATCGATTGATGAATCTAAATCCATTCATTCGTTTAGGAGCTACGAAGCCACAAACAGACGGACACACATAAACAAATACGTCAACTATATAAAACCCCTCTTTATTTTCCGAGCTAGAAGCAATTCTGCAAATAAAGATATTCCTATCTTACAAAAACACCTACGTTATGCAAAGTAATCACACGTCAGCACAAGCCAGGTGGAAAATTTGACTGCGGCAATGTGCCGCTATTGCTACGAGTATTTGTACCCAGGATTTATCGTACAGGCTGCCTTCCACACTTCGTCGTCATGTCAACTATTATGAGAAATATGTCTTCATTCTAGAGTATTATTACTATAGCGTGATTATTATATGTAGATGTTTCATCCTTGAAATTAAAATGACGTAATAATAATTACTTAAATATTATTCTGTACTTAGGAAAAAAAGTACTTTTTAGAACAAAAGAATGGACAGTTTCCAAGATGTGCATGTTCATCGTGCTACGTTAAAATTCTTATTATGTCTTCTAAAAAGAACGAGGTTAATTTTTGTGGTGTCGAAGCAAAGCACGGCGTTGAATTCCGCCATTCAACATGCAATTCCTCCGGCGAAAAATTGGGAACTGCTATGCGCCGGATATAGCGTGAAGCTTTCTTTATTTAATAATAATATTTAATTTATTTTCTAACTCTAGCGTCAACGCTCGTGAGAATTGACCATAACCAAAGCGGAAGTTACAAAATTATAACTTTAAATGATTAGAAAATAACTTTTAATTACCATACTGACCTACCATAACAGAATATATACAAAAATAGGGTACTAGGTCAGTTAAACGAGCACTAACGGCTGCTTTATATGAGGTATAATGCACACAGCACGATAAACTAACGATAAAGTTTGCCTCGTTGTTTGACTTTGTGTATTAAAATTATTTTATTCATATCAACAGTTTATTTATAGGTACGAGTATAGTTTTTTTTTTATATTCCCATATTTCTCATTTATTGTGAGATAGATAGAGAATTTAGTGACTCCGTTCTCCATTTTCTTTAAATGTAGAAATGTCGTGGTAGTTGACAGAACTGTTATTATTTTGGATCCCAAATATGGATTGTGGACGAACGGTGTTATGGGAGTCACCAGTCGTTGAGTCCGTTACTACCTATTTAAGCTCAGAAGAAACCAATAGAATCATCGGGGTATGCACGAGCGCCGTAAATATATTTTTAAGAAAATATATTTTTTTGCCGAAATTCATTACATAACCATTATTTGTACTTCTTTAAAATATTGACATATAACTTTGCGTAATAATTAGAAAAAAAAACACGTTCTTTTTGCGTAGCAGGTTCAGAGAGCACCTAGTCTTATACGCTGCGTTGCTCACGCACCGCCCAATTCTTAAGACGATGCAGGTTGCTTCGCAGAACACAACGCCGCGTTTGTTTACCAGAGCAGGGAAATAAAAATAGTTAATTCCAATACGAACTAAAATTACATTCTTTCTATATTGATAAAATGAAAAAAATGTAAAAATATGAAAACTGATATTAGAGTCTACGATTCTCTTCTTAATAGAATTGTCAAAACCACGTTTTCCCGTTACGGTTATAGTACAGTCTTCCTAAAAGATAATATTCGATACATTTATGGTCATAAAGCCTTTATTAGAGTGGTTATGGACTATATTTGACTGACATACAAAGCTGATGTTTATGGTATATAATTGAATATAAATACTAGTTATTTCATCATGAATAGAATGTTTTGATTGTTGTAATTATGTAATAACACATTAAAACCTATGAGCCTATGAGTGACGTCAAAGTATAGTGAGAGGTTTAAATTTATAAGTAGATACTTAGATAATTTTAATAATTTCATATAATGCTTCATTAAAAATAAATTTCTAATTCCGAATTATGCACGTAATTGGAAAAACTTAGACAAATCTACAACATTATTTTACTTTTACTTTTTTTTTCAATTGGACGCTGTATCCCAAATGTAGAGCGTAGACAGAGGGAGCCTAGTGTTAATACACTCCGCTCAGTGGCGTAGCTAGGGTATTTGCTGCCCGGTGCGGCTTGGGGGACTTGATGCCCCTTTCCTGTTAATGAGTTGTAAAAAAAAACAAAGTGATCATCGACGTTGAGTTCTAAAAAAAAAACGTGATCGTCGACGATGAGTTCTAAAAAAAAACAAACTTATTGTCAACTTTGATGCCCCTTTTCTCTTGATGGGTTTTAAAAAAAAAACAAAGTTATCATCGACTTTGATGCCCCTTTCCTTTTGATGCCCGGTGCGGCTTAGAGGACTTGATGCCCTTTAAAATGGTATAAAGTCTAAAAAACAAAGAAAAAACACACTGATCGTCGACTTTGATGTCCTTTTCCTTTTGATGCCCGGTGCGACCGACCCCCTCGCACCCCCCTAGCTACGCCACTGACTCCGCTCCCAACTTTCCGCTGAATTCTGGAAGTATTGAGTTGAGTAGCGAAACTCAACGCCGAGCTTTATCTCACCACACCAGAGCGAAGAAATGAAAATATTAAATCTTTAATTTTCTCAAGTAGGATTCAAACAAACAACCAGTCGAGTTTACAAATATGCATATTCTTTTTCAGATGCTACTACACTCGTCGCAAGTTTCGTCCGATATACGCAAAAGTGATGAACAAAAGCGTAAACGTACACCGCAACAGCGCTTCGTTCACGCGGCACAACGCCGGCGGCCTGTCGCTGATAACCGGCTTCATGCCCGTCACCACTGAAATGGCGAGATTCGATTATCCGTTCAATGAACTATTGGTGAGTTTGGAATACCAAATAACTACACGAACCGCCTAAAGGAATACCTTAAGGCTATTTGTAGCTGTATCTATTTTATGCTAACATAAACATTTCTGAAATGGTCCGGTATCGGACACTTGAAATTTTTTAGAAGTAGAAGTAGGAAACTGGGAACTTAGTGTTAAAACACTCCGTTCCCATAACGACATTTCGGTTCATCAGTTTCCGCCTAATTCAAAATGTAACGTCTCCAACGTTGCATGTTGACTTGCGGAATCCTACGTCGCGCTTTGCCTTTTTGCCAGAGCTAAAAGATAAAACTATTAAAGTCGATTTTATTTTAAATGATTAATTTAATACTAATAATAATCATACGTTAATAGGTGTGCAATCTTGAGGCCAAGAGAAAAAAAATATATAATTATAGTAAAATTAAAAAATAAGCTCATTGGAACAATAAAAAAAAATACAATAAAAGAATTATAATGAAACGTTTCTGTTTAAAGATATATTTTAAGAAAAAAACGTATACTTAGAAGCAATAATAAAATATTTATAAAGAAATGAAAAATTATTACAATCTCATAAAAATTAGATTAGGTTATGTTAATAAACTTAGCAATCCGAATATATTTAAATTGCTAAGTTAATTCAAATAACCTAATCTAACTTTCATTAAAAGTCATTAAAAACAAGTAATACCCAAAAGTTAACTAAAAGTGTTAATTAAATAAGGGCAACAAGACAGTGTTTCACTAAAAACAAAAGCTAGCTAGCCGACTGAAACAGAACTTAAATCTCCATTACATGAACTACTTTGGTAAAATTTAAGTGAAGCGAAAAGGCTTACTCTACTAAATTGTTACTTGTTGGTAATTTATTCTGTATATTTATTTAAACAAAACCTTAATTTTCCGGGCTCAGTGTGTGACTGTCAACACAACGGTTGCGGGTTCGATTTCCACTTGGAGGAAGGAATTATTATTTGTTAATTGAGTTCCGCTAGTCAACATATAATGCCGCCAGAATTCGGCGGAACCTGGGAAACAGTCTTAATAGACCCGAAATATTTCACACCAGATTCCCTCTGCCTACCCTACTTTACGTGAAGGATACAGCGTGAAGCGTGCGTGAATTTATTATAGTGTATTTTTACTGGGTTACAAAGAAATATCGAAATAATTAGAGCTAATAATATATTTTACCAGTCTTCTAGCAAATAGTGGGTATATGTGTATACATATATCAAAATGGAAGCGAAATTATCTTATACCTACATCATTTTCTTTATAAAGCAATATTTTCTGAAAAGCGAGTATATCCTCCTATATAAATGAAGGAACATTTTCCAGGGAAAATAAAAAACTTACTGGGTTATTTATTTTCGTATCAGAAAGGAGGACGTTTTTTAGGCAATCTTTTTATAATTAGAGGCTTTGGCTACTAAAAACTTTCTACTACAAGAAAAAGGTTTCAATTTTGTAATAAATTTTGAAATACTTGATCCTGGAGTAATGAACAAAAGATTTATATCATATCTTTAATTTTGCTACAAGAACACTGTTTTTTAAAATATTTGTTTTAGTTTCACGCTATATTCTATACATAGCAGAGTAGGCATAGGAAACCTGAAGTGTTAAGACACTCCTTTCCCATTGAGACACCATCTTGAGAGAAATAATAATAATAAAGCCATTTATTTCAAATCTCTCTTACAGTGTATGTTTGTTAGTATATATATATTTTAAATTAATTAAATTAAATTTAAGAAGGTTAGTATTATCGTTTACTTAATTAATACTAATATTATTATAGATTTGAACCCCTTTTTGGGTAAAGGCCTCCTCCATCCTGCTCCATAGTTCTCTGTCCCTGCCTGAATTTATCCAGTCGTTTCCTACGACGTCTGCTATGTCATCAGCCCACCGTCGTAATGGTC
>HE670789.1:0-31269 GCA_000313835.2 Heliconius melpomene melpomene | reverse complement strand
TCAGACAACAGAGGTAGCAACCTCTAGCTCTAATTTATTATTAAATATCCATTTGATCCAGCCAGCTTTACAATTAAATTACAATAATCACGCACATTGCACATCATCACAATATCCATGCAAAAATAATAATAAAAATGTTAATTCTATTAGATTAGTTCATCAGAACATCTGTTGCTTGACGGGGGGCAAGCAGCTAGGGCTGGAATTATTCATGAACTCGGAGGAAATTAGTATTATGTGTATTACTGAACATTGGTTAAAGGTGAACCAGCTCATGTTAATTTCAGTAAACCACCGGGTAGGAAGCTCATTCTGCAGAATCAACACAATACACGGGGGTCGCTTATTATATTAAACAAGAACCTTAAGTTCAAGGAACGGAAGATATTGTGTCCCTTTCTGTAGAATGTTCTATCGAATTAGCGTGTGTTCAATTAGAGCAATTCATTGTTATATGTGTATACAGACCTCCCTCCGCCAATTTAAGAATTATTTTTAGAAGTAATGGATGAGGCCTTAAGCAAACTTACCAAGTCGGGTAAGCCTTTGTTAGTGTGTGGGGACTTTAATGTTAATATTTTGGAAAGTTTAAGTCCCACCATAAATTTATTAAGTCTTTTTAAGTCACACAATTTACTTAATTTATTTATGGAGCCAACCAGAATAACTCCTACGACTAGTACTTGTATAGATAACATATTTACTGACATTATTCCATGCTACAAAAGCATTATTAATAAATTGGATTCTGACCACTCTGGTCAGCTAGTAGAATTCTCTAGTAAGAAAAAACAGGTGGCTAAGAGAAAAATTGCTTTTGTACCTGTCACAGCTAGTCGTTTGGAACGTATGAGAGTTAGTTTACTAACTAATTTACTAGTTTTAGATATAACTTTACCTCCTAATTCTTTGTACAATTCTTTTTTTTACTCTTTTATTAATAAATTTCATTCAATATTTACTCCCAAAGAGATTACAATTACTGATAGTCCTATCTTTGGAGACTGGGCCACAGCAGGTATTTATAAGAGTAGGGAGACGCTGTATATGTTATATTATGAAAAACAGTTTAATAGTGGTGAAGAGTTTAAAGAGTACTTAAAATCTTACTCTAAAATTTTCAAAAGTGTTTGCAAAATTGCTAAATCTTTATTTATTAAAACAAAAATCAGAAATAGTAATAATAAAATTGAAGCCACTTGGAAGGTTGTTAATGCCGAGACTGGGAGAACTAGAGTGAAAGATTCTAATTTTAAACTTAGTATTGACGGTCACATTGTTGATTCCGATTTGGAAGTGGCCATTGCATTTGAAAAGTTTTTCTCTACTTTCCCAGTCAGTCTAACAAACGATTTAGGTTCTTCTACCACTATTGCAGAATCGTTAATTAAAGACAATGTTCCCGAATTTTATAATGGTTTCGTTTTCCGTCATGTAAATTATTCAGACATTAGTGTAGCTTTCAAATCAATTAGCATGAAAAAGACAGCCGACTTGTGGGGTGTCTCAGTTAATATCATAAATTCTTTAATTGATATTTTGATTCCTGATTTAGTTACAATTTTTAATAGATGTATTGATTGTGGAGTGTTTCCTGATTTGATGAAATATAGTAAAATAACTCCATTGTTTAAATCAGGTAGTACGCAAGACCCTACAAATTTCAGACCGATTTCAGTACTACCTACGTTTAGTAAAATTTTTGAAAAGCTGATACTCAGTCAGCTTCTTACTTATTTTAATAAAAATAAATTACTGCACACAGGTCAATTTGGTTTCACTCGTGGAAGGTCAACATCTGATGCTGGGGTCAAATTATTAGAGAGAGTATTCGCGGCTTCGGAAGGAGTCGCGTGATGCCTTTGGGGTGTTTTGTGACTTGTCCAAAGCATTTGACTGTGTGCAGCATAAAACTCTTATCAGGAAGCTACACCACTATGGTATAAGAGGCATTGCTTTGGATCTTCTCACTTCTTATTTAAGTGATAGGATTCAAAAAGTAAATGTCAACGGGAAACTATCACACGGGTCACCTGTAGCATTGGGGGTGCCACAAGGCTCTATTCTGGGTCCGTTTTTGTTCCTTTTGTACATCAATGACTTACCTCACCTTATGAGAGATATCTGTGAAATAGTGTTGTTTGCAGATGATACATCTTTAGTTTTCAAGGTTAATAGACGGCAATTGGAAATTGACGATGTAAACAATGCTCTTTCTAGGATATTACACTGGTTTAGTGTCAATAACTTGCTTTTAAATAGTAGTAAAACTAAATGTATCAGGTTCTTTACTAGGAATGTGCAACAAGTAGAAACCAGGGTTTTGATGAACAATGAGGAACTTAAAGTAGTTAATGAAACTGTTTTCTTAGGTATAACATTAGATGCTAAGTTACAATGGGGTCCGCATATAGAAACTTTATCTGGTAGACTTAGTTCGGCAGCGTATGCTGTCCGTAAGATTCGTCAACTGACCGATGTTGACACCGCGCGTTTAGTATACTTCAGCTATTTTCATAGCATTATGTCTTACGGCCTATTTCTTTGGGGCAGTGCCGCTGACATAGATACCATTTTTGTGCTCCAAAAAACGGGCTGTCCGAGCAGTCTATAAAATGGGTCCACTAAGAAATAAATTCAAAGACTTTAACATCCTCACACTACACTCCCAATATATTTACGATAACTTAGTATATGTGCATAAAAATATTAATAAATTTAATAAAAACAGTGACCTCCATCAACATAATTTAAGAAATAAAAATAAGCTTGCTGTGCCCTTCTCTAGGCTCCATAAAGTATCTCACTCATTCGTAGGTCAAAGTATACACTTTTATAACAAACTTCCAAACGACATGGTTAATTTATCACTGAACAAATTTAAAAAAGTGGTAAAGCACAGGCTCTGCCAAAAAGCATATTACTCTGTTAAAGATTATGTTCGTGATAAAGATGTTTGGAAATGAGTTGCTCTATTTCTAAGTTAAAATTGTTAATTGTAATTTGTAACAAATGTTGGCATTTAAAAAGAGTGGCCATGAGTTTCTTTGCCTGTATCTTCTCATGAGCTCAACCATTTGAACGGGCTTTTTTCAAGTCAAAATTGCACATTTTTTTTTTGTTATTTTTAATTTGCATTTTTTTTTCTACTTTATGACATGTCCAAGTAAATGTTAAGCATTTTTATGGAATAAAGATATTTTGACTTGACTTTGACTTTGACTTCATCATCATTTCATTTTTTTTTCGACTACTAATAATCTCTATATATAATAAAACAGTAAAAATATTTTGTCTGTACATTTAATATTTTTGACTGAAATGCATAAAAGAACACTTAAAAAGAATAATAGAAAGCAAAAATATTTTTTCTTATTTTTTTGTCTGCCTGTATGTATGATCACGCTAAACTTCGAAAGTACTGAACCGATTTACTTCAAACTTTCACAAATTGCTTTGTCTTAAATCTAAAGTTTATTTCATCAAAATCGGTTCAATAAAAAAAGTTATGGGCATTTAAATGAACTCAAGGCATGAGTTTGCCTGCAAATATAAAGCAATCCATATCTATACTTATACGTATACTTATAATACATACTTATACTTATAATAAATTTGTATTTGTTTGTGATAAATCTATATTTTTAATCGACTTTTAAAACAAGGAGGAAGTTCTCAATTAAATATTTTCGATTCGATATTCGATTCATTTAATTATTTTGAATTCGTTTTCGATATTGGATTATTCGATTCGAAATGGGTTTATTTTGTAATATGCAATGATTTTAGAAATTTTCATTTTAGAAAGAATATTATAAATCCTCATCCATATCAATAATAATACATTTAAAGCTGTTTCTGAACGAGTAAATTAAATTACTCATTGACATCAACACATACGACTGTCATCAATTCTGTTTATTAAATGAATAATCATGTAGCAAGCGGGCGAAACCGCAGGCAAGCCATTAGTATAAAATATAAAATGATTAATTGTAAAAAAAACCATAGATATTTCGTATATTATTTTTTGATTGAAGTCAAACTGCATTTTGAAATATATTTCTAATTGAAAATAAATCAAATCAGCTTCACGCTGTATCCCGCAAACAGCAGGGTAGGTTGAGGGAACCTAGTGTTAATACACTCCGTTCTCACTTTCTGCCGAATTCTGAAGGCATTGTGTTTTGGGTGACAGAACTCAACGCCGCGCTTTGCCTCGACACCAGAAAAATATTTCACTTCCTCGAGTGGGGATCGAACCCACAACCGTCGCGTTACAGTCACACCGTCGTGCTGCTGTGCCATGACGGCCTCATATTTTTATTATTTTTAATTTTCTAATTCATAAATGTATTTGTGTTTTTATATAGGTACCTAATAATTCTCATATTGTAAATTAAAAAGGAAACATGTCTACTTAAGTAGGAAACAAACATTAGGAGTACTTTTATCCGTCTATTTTTATAGTATCATGACGTCAAGAAACCTTGCAAGGACCACACATAGTATCGCAATACATCTGTTGTCACTTTCGAAAACAGGTACGCTTAAATGGTAGTTACATTAAGTAATATTTATTAATAAATTAGTAGGCTCTAACTACAAACAATAATTAAAAAAATACATAATAAATATTTGTAAGATGGATTCATGGACAACCGGATTCACTAACTTATTATTGGCCAAAAGATTTCATATAAAACAATTTTTCCTAAACCACTCTAATTATATAAGATATTATATAAAAAAATGATCTATAACTCACGTAATGCCAGGAACTGCGAATGAGAAGAACTGCGGTGGAATGGCGAAGTTATTATTTTGCCGCACGAGGTGGTCGATGCCATAGTTCTTGCACAGGAACCGTTCCATTTTGCAAGATGGTCCGTCGATCGCCAGTTCTTGAGGGGTTGCATTTAAATCCTAAAATGGTAAAATATATATTGCTTTACGCTATATCATATATATAGCAGAGTAGGAAGAGGGAACGTAGGGTTAAGACACTCCGTTCCCCACCTTCCGAATAAATCTCGAGACATTTCGTGTTGAGTACCAGAACGTACGTTCAACGTAGCTCTTTGTCTGTATGCCAGAATAATGAAAATATTAATATGGAAATATTACATCTCCTCGAGTTAGAATCGAACCGACAACCGTCTCGTTAAATCACACGCTGTGACAGAGCCACGAAGTATAGTAAAGTGTTTTGCTAATTAATTGTTTATAATGTAATAACTCAGTCACCTACATATATAGACAAACAGAAATTTTTCTTTTGAAATATGCCTATTAACAGTTTTTTGTACTTTTATTGTACGCGCAAAACCTCAGTTTCTAGTCCTATCTAACATATATCTCAATATCCTGTCGCATATGGTAAGAACAAGGACATGACGTAATAACGCTTTAACCGTATTTATCCGTCGTATTATGACTTGATACGGTAGTGTATTTTTTCACATTTTATGATGATGAGGCATGATGGGAATATATTCAAATACTAGAGATCCGGCTTTGTATTTGAATATATTTTCATTTTTATTTTAATTGTAGGATAGGTCTGATTTTCTAAAGCGTACTTTCAATATTTTGCTCTTATTTCGTGAAAGTCTTCAGATATCGTCTCGGAAGTTTTTAATTTTTCCCGCTTCACGCTGCACCCACCTACAAAACTGACCCCATTTTTCGCACAATTCTAGAGGCATTGCGTGTTGAGTGGCGAAACTCAACAGCGTGCTTTGCCTCGGGACCAGAGCGAAGAAATGAAAAATAAATTTAAATAAATATTTGATTTCCTTGAGTGGAGATCAAACCTACTGATTGGACTCCAAAAAATATCTAAATTTCGAATTAGATGTTACAAATAAAGATTAAAATTGAAGGATATTTTTTTACATCATTACAAATAAAAAAAGTGTTTTATTAATTTAAAACTTACCTGTAACATATGATCAAACAGCACCTTCCCGTATCCGCGCCGCTGGCTGTCCTGGAGAACAAAGAAATCCAGAACACATAGGGGCTCCACTTCCTGCGCCTCGCCCTTCCCGTCGAACAGGAACAGATGCTTGTGGCCGACTTTCAGAAGCCCAATAGCTTCTCCGTTGCCTCTGATTGGAAAGTAATGAAAAATATGAAACTAAAATCAATATTCTTAGTACACAGTTTCAAATTCTCCGAGCATACCCTTACCGAAAGTAGTAAGGGAGAAGTGGCATGAAGGAGCCAGGTTTTGAAAGAGCCACTTGCAATATTATAGTAGTTTAGGAACGGATTCGTTAGAATATTTTATTTTTAAATGGCAATATTGATTTCCCGCCACCCACAAAAATTTTACAGTTCATCGGAACCAACGGACGCCGATACGTCGAGTTGAAGTTTTTGGCATTCCAAAGTAAATATTTTAACTCCTTTGAGTTGTTTTTTAGTATTTCATTGTAAACAAATACGGGTAATTGGAATATAGATTGAGTTTATGTATATATTTGGCCTTGTAACTGCATTAAAATTGAGTTTGAAAAGTTTTGATATCGTTGTCATTTTGGAGGTTATATTTTTTTATAGAATAAGTTATGAAAGAGCCGGGTGGACGGGCCTTGAAAGAGCCGAAAGAAAAAACGAAAAAGGCCCGAGAAATCAGTAATTGAAGAATTAAATTGGCCATGACCAATAGTTTCTGCCTAGATAAGTGGAAAGACATTGAAAATGCGAGTGATGATTGGCTCAAAGGATTCATATAATGTTATTGGTCTGAATAATGTAAAATTAAAAAGTTTGTTAGAATTATCTACTTAAAATGACTGATAGAATTAAAAAACATTACTTTTTAATAAGAATTATTAAATAGTTTTTATTTAATATTGTTTACTATAATTTTCACTGTTATACCTCATAATATAAGACTGGCTCTTTCATAACATTTAATGGCTCTTTCAATACCGAAATGTTATGAAAGAGCCAAATGACACATTTTTTTAAAATGAATATTTTATTGATTAATTATTGTATTTAAGGGTTATTTCGTACGAAATTACCTAGTTTAATAAATAAATAATAATTTGAGGAAAAAAAATCTTAACTTCTTTAATTAAAAGTATATTTTTTTGCTTCATTTAGTAAACTGGCTCTTTCATGCCACTTCTTATATTCTATTAGTATATAGTATAGCCCCGACGAAAAGTCGTACAGAATTATATTACAGTGTGTATAGAATAACGAGGTACAAGCATTTTATTTGGCAATAAGCGCAATGAGAAATTGACGCTTGCGTTTGTTTGACATAGTTTATACGAATTCAATAGAATTATTTGTTATAGGTACACAATGTAAACGTGTTTAACTTTACATATATTTTTTGCTAGCATTTCCAACATACTTTTCAATACAGAAAAATATTATCGTGAATTATTTATTAACAGTAGTCGTTAGTCGTCCAGTGGTTTCCGGGATTAGGTCAAACATACAGATAGAAAGTAATTTTCCTAAGGTCTTTCAAGAATTAACTAAATCCCAGTATTTCAAATCGTAGACAGACATTTTGATATAAAGCCTCCCACGTAAAACAGAATATCCAATACAATGTTATAGCATAGCGTCACGCTCGAACGTGGTCACACCTGACAGAGCACCTACCGAGCGGACCGTGGACTTACTGCAGCAACTACGAGGGAAGCTTCTGTTACATTCTTATATTTAATACGATAGTAATGATAAGATACATTTTTAACTTCTACAGACATTGTGTGAAATTTCATAAAATAATAACATGTAGGTGAATTCGCATTGACATTTAGAACAAGTAAAAGCCAAGCACTTTAATTTTATAAAAATAATAATAAAAATAATAAAAACAATAAGAAAATAGTCGCATTAAGCCTTAAAGTTCCATTCACACTAGACATTACTTTTATTTTGGCCTAAAGTAAGTGCCGAAATTTCGTAACGTAACTAACTACAGAAGGGGCATGCAATGACTAGCCGCATTGCGGATATCGATAAGGGCTACGACTTGTCGTAGGTTTTACAAGAACAAATAGAACGATTGCCTGTATATTATAATACAATATACATATTTAATGGCTTTCTTAAAGAGATGAGGCAATCTAGTGACTCGATATTCCGTTCTCCACTTTGGCCGAACCCCAAAGTCATACTTTGAATAACGGAGAAACGAAAATAATTCTAAATATATCTGCAAACATTGCCATCATCATCATCAGCTTGGCAGCAACAGCTTTCATATTATATTAAAAAGTTTATTAATTTTATTAAAAAGTTAGCACTAGACAAAGTACTTTAAAATATTTTGCCTAATGTTAGGTTTCATGATTAGAGCATAACCATACTATTTGTTATTTGTTGCATACTTTGGGCCAAACCATAGATAACTACTACATTTTTTTTTTTCAGCTATTAACTCTATTCCACACATTGTGGGGTAGGCAGGGGGAACTTTGCCTACCCTGCAATATAAAAAAAAAAAATAAAAACCAAACTAGAACTCTTGTCCCCGGAGGACAAAATAATAAATGATTCATTTATATAAGTGGGAATTGAACCCACAATCTTTTGGTCACAGTTTAATGCTGTGCGACTGCACCTCAACGGCCTCAATCCTCATAATATTAGCTAATAATATTTTTTTATTAATATCCACAGTACAGAATACAGCAAAAGTATAGTAACAAGAACATATTAGAGATATATGTAATGTTCTTAAAGCATAGTGTGTGCCATATTTAAATTTACTTATAATTTGCAAAGTAATCTATTTGCTACTTAAACATGTATAAAATAGAATTTAAACTGTGCAATATGAGATTATTATAAGAACTTAAAAAATGCTATTCATTTAATATCAAAAAGAAATGTTAACCAATAACATAACTAAAATGATTAACATTTTAAGTAAAAAACATAAATGCAGTGTAAAATGAAATATAACTTACTTATTCGCATCGGCATCTTTTAGAATGTACACATAATGTGAGGAATTACGGAGTTTCTCCGCGGTAGTTATGGTATTGTTCAGCTTTTGTGATCTTGCAGACTTCTCTCCCAGGGAGTCAATTAGCTTGCATAGGGTTTTTAATTTAATCCTATGAAACGAAAGGTTGCATCTTATAGAAACATTTAAAAATATGAATATTTTATAAAAATAAATTATGATAATATCAACTGTAGTGCAGCAGCTTGGTAATTAACAATAAAATAAATGTGATGGTTGTGGGTAAAATTTTCACTTAAGGGTATATTTTTTTTCAATTGATAAAGTGAGGTCTTTAGTTACATGACAAAGCCCGAAATGGAGGCTTTCGCACTAATGAGGATCAAGTCTAGCTCAAGTGGAAATATATAAACATTTAGCAGCAAATAGACAAAGGCAACTGGAAATACCAGACTCAAAACATAGATATTTAGGTGAGATTAAATTAAAAAGACAAGATTATCCAAGAGTTTGTAATGCAATGATATAGATTTTTTTAGAATGTGCCCTAAGAGTCAAAATGTGGAAAAAGTGACTAATATAAGGTTATAGACACTTATTGATTCAAAAAGAATAATGTTTGCTTAAATACTAATATATAACTACTTAAATTTATCTTAAATAAACAATTTCCAGTGTTCGAATGTAACAAATTGTTCGGTATTATTTTAATAAATAAATAAATATTAATTAAGTAAGGAGTATACATATAATTTGAGATTTTTTAAAATTCTTTTACTGTTGCACATGTCTTTATACTATTTGGCAACTTATTAAATAACTACCCTCATACATCATATTTTTAATTCTGTATCAGGTAACCAGGTAGTTCTTGGCTTTCTTGTTTGAATTTTGTTTTTATATTTATAATATCAAAAGTATGTCTATAATATCAAGTCTATTTAAGTATAACTTATCGCTTTACTGTAATAAAAACCGAAAATTTTGACCAGGCTCAGGTCACATGTTCAGTTTTTCTAAATTATAACATTTCACTAAAATAAAGTTTCTTCCATCGTATTTTTTTAACTATGATTTTTTAAATATTTAATAAATTTATTTAAACATGTAAATTTTCTTACCTCAAACCCCTATCATCTCCATTAAAACCGCATGGTATTAATTTGTTATCCAATTTAGTTATTTTATCACTCAGAACCTCATTAACTGTCAGCATCTGATCCATTGTTGTAATTTTCAAAAATGTACTTGGAATTGAAATAATTTAAACTTTTCCCAAAAACATGAAGAATGGTAAAAAATATATAACGAATTTATCACTTTTGTTCTTTCTTACAAACCACAGATTAAATAATTTATGACAGAACAGTGTATCTACGACAATAGACAATCGCACACTCTAGTGTTATGTTGAATTCTATGGTTCTCTTAATTTGTTTTAAATATAAACTGGTGTGCCAAATTATCCTTAGCAGTATATAGTAGCAATTAAACCTAGTAATAAAATTACAGAATCATATATGTACAAATTACGCTAGATAAAACCAAGTGCGTGTCCATTTCGAAGATGTGAATATTATTTGTCTATATTAATTTACTTAAAAATAAAAAACGGCTCTTTCCCACTCCGGCCCCGTAGAACTTCTTAAGACATGAGTAAAAGATGAAGTCATTTGTGTATTTATTACTCTTAGAAATTATATTTTGAAATGACCTTGTCATTCCATAGAAACATTTTCACCATACCGACCATAGCACATTACATGGATTAAATAACATCTACTCATTACTGTCGAGCACGCTCTTTCATGGAAATGGAAAACTATTAACTGACAACCTGTCTACCGTTCAACTTTCCGCCAAGAAGCTATGCTTTATTAAATAATTTACTATTATTGTTATTTATAATTATTATACAATGTTTTATTATTTATTAAATGGATAACTGAAATATTTGCTCGATCACTTATTTTAAAAACAATAAAATACTTTTAGGATCGAGATAATTAACTCTCGGGTGTCTGAATCTGAAGGATGTCGGTGTAAAGGAACTGTACATGTTTCGTTTTTCTTTTTCTTTCTGGTGAAGTGATTTTACGAATTAATGAATTATTTATTACGATGCCTTATTTTAGAGGAATGAAACAATTATTTATTTTTTTGTTCAGTAACGGCAATTCGTCTTCAACTCGATGTTTTTTAGTTGAACTTCCACGGTTGCTCAATATAAATGTATTATATTATAACGTTTCATAGTTGTTCAAGTGATTGCTTTTGCTACTTATCTTATATATCGGCTTCTGTCTGTTAGAATATTTATTTTTGTATGATATTTTCCGTTGCGCTGCCGTCGCCATTCTTATGAGATGTCATGAGCATCGAATTATACCTGATTTTTTATTCGCATATTTTATTTTTGAATGGTGCTATATGTTCGGTTCGTATATGGTTCAGACATTACTTTTCAATTAATTATAATTATATGTAACATTTACTGTAAGCTACATACTATATCTACATACATTCCTTAAACTACCGTTTTTGTCTGTTGTCCGCTCAGGTGTATAGCAATAGGTTCGAACATTTTGTAAGTATACGAGACGTTTCGGACAAAAACGATCATGCCTTGACATTCAATTTATTTATATTATTTTCTAGCTATATCGTCTATATATATTATGTCTCTATCATTATTGTTGATGAGTTAGCTGTACAAGTTACAATGTCGCATGGAGTCTGTCGAGACAGCCAAGTCTTTGTGTCGTCTCGACAGGCGCGATGCGGTTTCATATACAATTACATATTTTATATATTCAATGTATGAATGTGCACAGGGCGTGAAGATTATCAATTCATTTATCACGATAAAAATAAAAAAAAAGCTTTTTGAAGGTTATGGTAAGTAGATATTTCATTATTTGGATGTTTTTTAATTTTTTGATGGAGTTTATCTCGATTTTAAAGACAGCGCAAAAGTCCAAGAGTCATCCATGGCTTGAGAGTCATTTTCCGACACGAAGACTTTACTATTAAACTATTAAACATAAAAATGCGTTTTTACTTAGCCCTCTACTGTAGCCTGCGTAACTAATTCGTAAACACGAACATTTGTGAGTAATGTGGTTTTATAGGACAAGAAACAAAAACATTGATTCCAACTTTATTCATCAAGTAATTGATTAAACAGTATTCTTATTGTCTAAACATCATAGTATTGACATTAAATGCAGATATGTAAGTTAATTATATACTTACGTTATACTCCACTAATAATAGCATTTGTATCTATCAATACATAAATTCATAATAAGTCTAAACTATTTTAAATAATTTTGACACTGATTCATAGTAAAACATGACTGATATGGGCGGATGAGAGGAGTGGAGCCAGGTGGTTCGTGCCCACCCAGGTCCCCCCAGAAGATATCTCTAGACACACCCGTGCATGACTATGATATATAATATTAGTGCCTTCCGCTATACAGAGGCAATATTGAATAATTACATAGGGTAAAATTTTAATGGGATTTTTAGAGTAAGCGCAAAAGTTTCCAATTGACAGTTGTAATAAAATAAAACTAATAATATATATTTGTAATACCTAACGGGTAAGATTTGTTTCTTGGTATATAACTACTTAAATCTAAATATATAATACTTAAAACAACAATTTATCCATCCCTGTCAGAGTGTTACAAATAAGAGCCTAATATTTTATAGTGTTTATATTTTCGCACTGGCGGAATTGTAGGACGGCACAAGTCAAAAAAGTATTCTTAATAGAGAAAAGGACGTCGAAAAATATGTCTTTTACTATTTTAATTTAGATAAAATTTAAACAACTATTAAACTTTTATAGATAGCATGAACGGAACGAAAAACAAAATTAAAATTGATTATAAACAAGAATAGAAGCCAGAGGCCATAACTTTTTTTAAAAATTAATGAAAACAATTCGTGTTGATTATAGCCAGCATTTGTAGTAAGTAACGTTTTAACATAAAACACATACTTCTTATAGGAGACAGTTAAAGCCTCTCGAAATTCGATGAGTCTTGTTCATCCATACAGGTACCCTATGCCATATTTACTATTCTACTACATCAATTCATAATAATATAATACAACAATTAAATAACAAGGTTAGACCTTAAAACTTATTAAACGTCCTACACGGTAAAAATGGCAGGACACATTCAATGCATCAGTACAAAGGGTCTCTTGCCAGGAATATAAGTAAATAAGTCTCATAGGTTACACCATAATTACAACATTTAAGCGTACGAGTACATTAATCGAATATCCATAAATTTAAACTAATTCCGTAATTCGGTATTATCAAATGACTGATAGACAACACAAGCCCCGATGTATAACGTTGAAATTTGGCATGTTCCTAAGGGGATGCAGGGGAACACTAAGGGGGGATTCTCTAAAATTCCTAGTGGAACGGGAACAAAAGGAATATGATAATTTTTGGATTGTAATGTCCACGCGAACGAGGTTACAGGCGGTTACCACTAGTATATAAAATGTATATAGAGAAGAAGGCTTTGGCTAACACCTGGTAGATATGCACTTCTGGTTTGATTAAATATTTTTCCTTAATATTTCATATATCATCAGATTTGGCAGAGCATTCGCTAACTAGTTCCATTCCTAATATATAAAATCCTAAAGTAGATATGTGCGTTTAAAGAAATACCTGAGAAATTATTTTTATACATACAATATTATATTACAATATTATATATTAAAAATTAATTATAGCATAATAATAATAATGTAAAACGGTATATAATAATTGATAAGTAAAAGCGTATTCAATGAATATAGCATACATACATATTAATAATTATTAATTAATAATAAACGGTATATAAAAGATATCATCAAAAATGTACCTTTTGCACATTTTTTTATTTTAAAAAATTGTATCTAATTCCAAATCAGTTTTCAGTCTTACAAGCTCATTTTCAAATTCTTTCTTTATATATAACCGCAGTCTTCTTTTGAGCTACTTAACTTCCTTCCTTAGAATGCCGTTAGTCCGATGATCTTTATTAGAAAAATTAAATGACTCCATCAGTGCATGGCCTATCGATGTGACCTGTGAAATATTGAAACGATTAATAAATATATCGCTTAGATAATATTTTGTTTAGATGAAGGCGAGGCAAATTTAGTGTTTAGGCACTTTGTCATTTTCGAGACATTATCTTGTTGTTAGCAGAGCGAGGATACAAAAATAATTTATTCCCCTCAATGGAAATCCAACCCTCAACCACGCTTACAGTCTTGACGGCCGAAAAATCATAATTCAAATATTATAAAAAAAAAAACAACAACTCTTACCGAAAAACAGGGACTGAAGACAACATTGCGTAAGGAAATAAGATAAGTATAGACTTAGCCTCGGCGAAGTATTTCAGTGCTAGAAAAAAAGAATGTATGTGAATAATAATGTGACGATAGCTAGAAGAAAGTGTACAAATAATTTTACTAAAAAATAATAGTAGATACCTGTACCACTGCTCGTCTTCGGCATCCCTGTCAAAATCATAGCTTCCAATGGGCAGTGCATCTAAAATAAACAAATATTTATTTTAAATAACCAAATTTACTTATCTATATATATAAAATCGAAAGGTCACTCACTCATCGCGAAATCTCAGAAACTACAAGTGCCAGGAATCTCAAATTTTGCATAGGAGTTATTTATAGGATGTAAGTGCTCGCTAAAACGGGAATTTGCAATATTCGACTTCTAAGGGGTTGTTTTTGGGGTTGAAAGTTTGTATGAAATGCTAGGAGTCTCAAATTTTGCATGGACGTCACTTATAGGACGTAGGTACTCATGGAGACAGAAATTACTAATAAAGTAGTTCACGCAGGCGAAGCCGCGGGCGGGCCGCTAGTACTATTATATGAGTCTTGTAATCCATCATAACATATAAATAAAATATTGTTATTTTTCTTTGGCGTCCCCTCATTAAACAAATAGTTGCCTAGTAACTGTAGAGTATGTAGGAAACCCATGCGCACCAATTGATATCGGAAAGGTGAATCTCACCACCGATGTACGAGTGGCAAATCTTTGTTTCAGAGAATCCACCATCTATGCGACGTTGAACTTCGGGGGGACAAGTTTCGACAAGTGAAGAATGCTTGTCATCAGATCTAGCTATCAGTTCCCCGCCAAACTTCTAACGTATGTGAAGGAGGATTCTATAAAAACTATATTCTAGCCTGACAAAAAAGAGAGCCAATTCTTGAGAGTCTTTTGCAGTGTGCAGATAGATATACAAACTAGATTGTAGCTGTGGCTTATCCTATATTGGTCAAACAATGAGAAGTATCGGTGTTAGGGTGAAGGAACACACCCCCGATGTCAAGAACGGGCATGCACCAAAGTCAGCTGTGTATCAATGGCCATACAGCGGATACACCCATCTATTACATCAAGTCTCAAATAAAACTGTTGCAATAAACGTAAAATGATTGTACTATTCACCTACCTGTCACAACATAGGAAAAGTAAGTGCTGACGCGTCTAGCCTTCAACTCGTCTAAGATCTTGTCTCTCTCATCACGAGAGCTAAAACTAACAATAAGACGGAAGTCATCTGGTCCTGGGTCACGTCCAGGCCAAGGCTTTCCTCTTATGGCGTCAAGCTTCAGCTGTAATAGAATATAGTAGGATATTTAGATTAGAAAAAAAATATTTATTATTTATTTATTTAAAGTAATTAATAATTTATTAAATGACTTCTTTTCTAACACTGAATCCGTAAATATAGATTTCAGAATATTCTCTTTTAATATTTTTTGTGTAAATTTTGTAAATAGATTGCGTATCTAATTAAAAAAATTACAATTTGGTAAAAATGCAAAAAAAAAAGAAGTTTGTAGCATAAGCAATTAATAATTAACGTAAGAATTAATTTGAATTTGAATACCTACTTTCGTTTTAATTAACCTTATTATTCTTTTTTTGTTAAATTTTATCCAAACTATCGAGTAATTATTATAAACATGTCATTTATAATAATCATAATATATATCCTTAAATGTTTAACTTATTGTGTAAGAAAGTGCAAATGTTGTCCTATTTTTAATATTAAAGAAGCTTTAAAACAATTTGTCATAGGGTGTGGTCCTCGTATTCGTCACAAAAATATTGTATCGCAGTTGCCTTGATTTACCATAAATGCAACAGACGGAGATAGATTCGCTGCAAGCTGCGCACGCATCATTCGCGGTTGCACTATCAATAATAGCATTCAAAATGGTCGAGAACCTCCTTTTTATTATATTTTTGCTGTGATTTTTTAAATTTATTTGATTTAATAAATATAATACGTATTTTCCTTAAGAATTTTAAAATCATTTGGCATAATTAATATAGTTATGATATTCGCATATTTTTGGATAGTTTATTGTTAACTCACCTGTCGTTGCACAAAGATTTTGACAATCCCGTAGGGCCAGCCGCCTTGCACGTTCGAAAATATAATCCAGTAGCCGTGGAGTAAATGGTCCGCGTTGTTATATGACATAGGTCCTGGCTCCGCAACCGGTTCATGTATGTTGGGGTAGTTCTCAGAGTTTGGGGCAACATATCGTGGTTCCACATAAATCTCTTCAGAGCGGCTACTAATGCTCACGCTGCTGCTATTCGAGGAATCATCATCATCGTAGAAATCAGGACTATGCCTCGAGTGTCCGCAGTTCAATTTCTTCTTTTTGCCATAATTCGAAGTAACAGAAGTCGGTATATCGAGCCATCCGAGAACAAATCGGCGATGGCTTGCTCGTCGACTGTACGCTCGGAATCCCTCATCAGATTCGTCGGATGACTCATCCGACATGCTATCATCCCCAGAGTCTTCAGGATAGTTCCTTTTCCGCGCTGATGATGTTTGCTCAATTTCCATGTCTGCATCGATATGGTCTTCAGCGCTCATCTTACTCGTACTTGGTTCCTCCTTACAACAAAAAATATAGTTAAGTCCCATAATTATATGAAGGCGTGACCGTCATGTATGAGTAAATTAAATCAAAACACATTTTTTTCACTAAAATAATTAATTATTGAATTGACAATATAATAAAAAAAAGTTATAATACAAACCATTTCAGGTATTTCCTCTAATATCAGTTGTTCAGGAAAATTCAGTTCCCAGCAGCACACAGCTCGGCGGCTTCTCCCTGTCTGGGACGAAAAATCAATACCTGTGAGAGTTAGACCACGCATGTCCCGTGCACTTCAGGGATACGGGAAGTATCGTTTTATAGAAATAGATATGAATAATTCATTTGCCTGTAATATTTTTACCTCGTACTTTTATTCACTTATTTTTATACTTTTATAGTCTTTTTAATTTATGCATTACTTATCATAAAAATATTTGTTAAGTTGTAATTATGATTAGTTTAATAATAAAATATAATAATAAACACAATTTACACATATGTAAGTGGAAAGTAACTTAACTTAACATACTTAACTAATTAATTAACTTGTATATATGTGGTAACTTGAAATAATTTAGGAATATCAGCTTTGACCATAATCGCTTTGAAAGGGTAAGTTTACTCAAATTAAAAAAATACGACTTTTTTTAATAAAATATTCCTTTGATGTTTTGTTTTAAAATTAAAAAAACATATGATGTTTGATTGATTTATATTAAAATTAAATTAAATCAGGTTCACGCTGTATCCCGCACACAGCAGAGTAGGCAGAGGGAACCTAGTGTTAAGACACTCCGTTCCCCACTTTCTGCCGAATACTGGAGGCATCGCGTATTGAGTGGACGCAATACCTCCAGTATTCGGCAGAGAGAACTCAACTCCCCGCTTTGCCTCGACACCAGAGCGAAGAAATGGAAATATAAATGTAAATAAACATTTCACTTCCTCGAGCGGGGATCGAACCAACAACCATCGCGTTACAGTCACACCCTTGTGCCGCTGCGCACGGAAGCAGGCAGAGGAAACCTAGTGTCGAGACACTGGGTTTCCTCTGCCGGCCCTGCTGTATGCGGGATACGTAATGAAGCTATGTATAGCTAAAAATATTAATTATTCATTATTTATTAATTAGGCAGACTGTAATTGTCAATTTTCTTCGAAGATGAAAATGCAGATTGCTGTAAACTACGAGATTTCTAGGTTTAAGCTTAGGTAATTGTAAATAAAAAGACATTTACACGTAACATCATTTATTTGTTTACATATACAGAAGGCGTTACACATGCTAAGTATATTCATAAAACATTAAATATGTAATCCTGCTACCATACATCGATGACCACTGTACTAATAAAAGAGATATGAAATTTCCACAACATTTTTTTTAATAAAGAAATTTATTTAAGTTTCAATATGATATAGCTAATGTAAAAAAAAAATTGTATATACTTATTTACAATTTAAATTACGTGGGCAACATTTTATCAAACATTTTAGTTACGTATGCATAATACCTACACTTCATTTACTCGATAAGTATATTAGATTGAGTAATATGGAGTTATTTCTTCTAAATATTAACTTGTACTTCTATGAAATTTATTTCGAAGTTAAGGTAATGTTTAATGTTTTTATATCGAAATTTTCTGAATATTTTTATCTTTTGAGTTTTATAACAATTATGTATTACTTATTTATATAAATATTATTCAACTTTTTTGGGTTTGCCACATATATATTTCTTTTATTATAACAGCAGCCATTTCAGGAAAGTTTATACAGGCGTGGAAATTACTTATCTCTAATAACTAATTATAAATTTAAAAAAATATCAACACACTAAATATATTAAAAACAATTCAAAATAGATGTTAAATACATAAATGAATAAACATTGCCGTTTCGATTATTTTTTACTTTTGTTACTAATATTAACAATAGATAGATAGAAAGATAATGTAATTATAGTAAAAATATTGTGCTTTATTTAAAATTATGTTAAATTAATATTAAGAATATCATACAATAACATTTCAAAAATACAGCCGAAAAAGCCGAAAAAATTAAAAAAAAATAATGTCATATTTTTTTAACTCTTGCCTTAACAAATAATTTAATTTTTAATATGGAAAATTTGATTTTATTATTGTGTCAATATTGTATTTAGCAACGTAATAATTTCTAATGTTACAAAACTAACTTTATTTTTTGTGTGACACGGCAATGCACATTAGAAAAAAACTAAAATATAAGTACTTAGGCCACGAACAACGCTTACATCCTTAAATTGGTCATACACATAATAAAAGGTAACTACGTATAATAGACATTAAGAACATTTTGTTCAAATAGAATGATCAATCTTATTAGGAAATACAACCTCAATATACATATAACCGGCGGCCGTTGAACTTCCACATGAGAGGACTTCCTTTACATCCTCCTTAAACAACATTTAATTATATTATATGTTTAATAAATTCTTAAAACATGAAATCTTTACCTATCCTACAAGTGTATAAAGAATAGAAATACGACACCAATAATTTAATATAGGCAATTCAATATAAGCCGAGTTTATAAATGCGTCTTTGTGGAATACGAACATTTATTATTATTTATCAGATTGGTAAAGTATAGTAGATGTTTAGTTGGTAAATAATTAAAAGACAAATCATCTTTTGAACCACGTCCCGATGGTAAAATTTCATAACTTTTTTCATAATTAATTCTATGTAAAAGTATTTCTATTTCGAATAATATTTTAGAATTTCAATAATATTTTCTCAATAAAGATTCATATTAAGACGTGGTTACATAGACTTATGTCCATCCTGCTTACATAATAACATAAATATTGATTGTAATATATCTGTGAGAGATGTCAAGTAGATTTTGCGAAAAAAATAGTTACAAATAAATTTATTTAAATATTTTATTTTATTATTCAACAATTACAACGAACGAATAAAACGAACGTGTACGTATTCGAGAAAATGTTAACAAAAGAACTGATAAAAACGATCCGCAAACAAAGTTACTCCATATTAATCAATGTTGTGCCTAATATTATTTTGTATTATCTATTATCTAAACTATTAATAATAATAATAACGATCTCAAAGTAAATTTGAATATTTTACAATATTCGTATGGTCTAACCAACCAGGTAAATTTTTGTCTCTCAGACAACTACATACTTATCCCTAGTTCTATGATAAACTTGAAAAATGCCCATAAAAGGCGGTAAATATAAGCAATGACGATCGCGATATGTAAAAAATTATATAAGGTAAGGTATTTAGGATAACATTAATAATATTGCAGACTAATACTGAAATTCTACCCTCAAGAAGGATTGGCACGAGTTTTATATTGATATATATATATATAATTAATATGTATAGAACATCGAAAAATATGTAAATATATGCCTAAATTGAATTAATAAAATTTTATTTTTAATATTTTAATATAAAAGATTTCAGAATGTTATAGCTCTCGGTAATAAAAAATGTATACGTCAGATAAAAAGCTAATTCCCTGTTAACATGCTCATTTGGTTATGTTATAATTATAATGAATTAGACTAAAATGATAGAAAGAAAGAAAAATATATTCAAATAACTCATTAGATATTTTTCAAAAAAAAAGAAATACATTATAGTACATTTACTGAACACTTTACAGGGGACGTTCGAGTGTCGAAAATATTTTAATTTTTCCGGTACTTTATACAATTTCTTAATTTCTATTTGTTTTCAAATTTGCCGAAAGCCTTGCAATAATCGCTCTAATTCTGCTAACAATGCACATTGTCCGATTTTTATTATTAAAATATTAAGAAAATTATTATAATATCCATTAATATAATAAGATATTTAACGAAAATATATGGGAATCGAAAATAAACTATTAATATCATGCTACTTTATGGTCAAATTCTAGAGCTAGCCTCGAGTAGAATACTATATACAAAGTTATTATCTAAATGTTGAGATTGTTCCTTTGGTTGAGCTTTAGAATAAAATATATACATATTAAATTAAATCGTAGAAAAAGCAAGTATCGAAATTAATTATAGGTCTTTTAAATAGTTGGATATGTTCGTGTAAGCGTATAGAGAAATCAGTTAAAGTTGATTTAGGATTCTACTCTTATTATTAACATCCACTGAGAATTTAAAAAGAATACTGAACGCTTATTAAAACTATTATGGTTAAATAGACATTCATTTGGCTATTTTTTTTGTTTTTTTTTTTCTATTGTTTTTGTGTGATTCTATCTAAATATATTTCAAAAGCATCTACAATAAGCTCATTTTATATAGGCTATATATGAATTAGTAAGCTGAAAACAATTTTCCGCGAATAATAAATAATTTGTTTAGGATAACTTTAAATGTTAAAGTTATCCTAAATGTCCGTGTATTTATATACATATATTCTTGTTTAAATAGTAAAAAATTGGAGCCAAAATATGTTGTTTTCCTTTTATAATTTTGTTATTTATTAGGTGCCGCTATTAGACCGAGATAATATTTCTTTAGCGATTTTAGCTTTGTTTGTTTGATTTCTTTTTTATTCTAGTTTAAAATGTGTTGAGTAAAACTCGATTCGATTAGTTTCAATGCGATGCCAATTGAATATCCAAGCATCAATGTTAAAGCCTACGGAAATTATTAATCTATCATTAATATGATTAAAATAGATAGATACATAAATATTTATATGTACGTGCATCCCCTCCAAAATATATTTTCACCCAATGAATGTGTGGGCAACCCACATTGTTCAATAAATATATACATATACATACATACAATATAATTACACACAAACTCTAATTAAAATTATTCATATTAAAATATATAAAATCATTTACGGATCCCTAAGATTCGCGGATGCGCGAGCGCAGCGTCGCCCGCCGCCCTCGCACCCCTCACCTCCGCAGGTGCATCGCGGCGCATTCGGTCCGGACCGCGCGCCAGTCACAACCTAACCAAACGCGAAGCCCGTGATCTAATTTCCACATTTGTTATAATTTGTTCCATAACCACGAACACTACACTTTTTTTTAGCTCCACGCTGTATCCCCCACAGCAGGGTTATCAGAGGGAACCTGGGAATCTAGTGTTAGCGCACTCCTTTCCCATTAAGACCGCCGTATTCTGGATGCATTGGGTGTTGAGCGGCGAAACTCAACGCCGCCTTTCTCGTAACTAGTTACAAGTGTGTGTGTGTGTGTCTGACACGCTTATGACTGGCCTCTGAAAATACAACTAAACTGATATAAATACTTGAAATGACTCCAAATCCCAGCTACGGAATATATACTGACATATATAAAAATGGCGTCATATGTCTTTAAAGATTAGGCTATGTGCTTTTCATGATATCACTGTATTAGGATTTTGTAAATATATCCAAAAGTTTCTTCACCAGTCTGTCGTTTGGAGGGGCTAGTTAAGTAATAGTGAAACATTAATATAATATGCAATTAAATATTAATTAAGAAAATAATCGCCATTAACATTTAGCAAAACTGGCCAATACTGATGCTTACATTTTAATACTTATGTTTTAAGAAACTTTTGAATGTTTCTGAAAGTCATTTCCTTATGAACCACCCTAACTAATTATATAATTACACATCCTAAACCTGTAACCGTGTAAATGTTGTAGAACTGGCATTTCATCTGGCAACTGATATCTGCCGACTTAACATTATGTTTCCGCATTGAAATATAACTACAGCTTTGATAAAACCCAGTCCGTGACTTTAATATCATTAAATTCGTAAAGTCACGCGGCAAGGCGGCTTCGGCGGTAGGCTTCATTGTCAGTATTTGTAATCAGTCTTGGTATGAGTAAGGAGTCTCAATTCCAAAAGTTTCATCAAATCTAAAACGAATTGTCAAATCCGAGAAGAGTTGTCAAATCGAGTGTTACGTCGCGTCCGGGTACAATTTGTCCTTGAAAATAGAAATATAATCTACTATTACCATATTATGTTTAAATTGTGTTTTAGTAGATATATATTTTAATCTTAGGGTAAAATGGCGATAAAACATCGACGACATAAGAGATGTAAATCTAAATGTCAGAAATGAGAAGTGATGGCTTAAGAAACTGAAGAAATGTTTTCGATGCATTTTTTACGATAAAGTCATTTAAGTTACACAATGGTATTGATTTGAACAAAAAATATTAATTTAAACTGCATTCATTGGATTCTCAATAATGTGTACAGGGGCGGTCGATGCTCGTGGTTGCTTCCTCCTGAAAAGGAAGTCAGCAAGGCTGGCGGCGCGCCGGGGACCACCGTCCTGCAGGAGGGCTTCGATGTCTCCACTGCTCCTGGTCTCTACTGGTTGTACGTCGTTAAGTGAAAAATTCTTCTTCGCCTCATCGTGTGAGAATCCAGCACCCAGCTCCGCTGAATACGCTCGTGAGTTGAAGAGGGAGAAGAGGGTGGGCAGTGGGGCGGTGTCTGCCAGCGATAGTGGCCGCTCGAGGCGGCGCAGGACTCGCGCTCGAACGGCACTAGCAAGGCTTTCTCGTGATGCAGATCCTCCGCTTGCGATCTTCGGGCTTGCTGATCCGTTCATGGTGTCTGAAAATATTATTTTTAAAGTCATTATATATAATCATACAAAGATTTTTAATTGAACATTAAAATTTATTATAATATTAATACCCTTCGGGATCGAGGTCCGTGGGGATGGTCCGCCATCTTCATCAGTATGTCCCTCAGACAGGGTGTCGAGCGGGCGGTGCTCAACACGGCGGTCATCGTGCGTGTCGCGGTCCACGCCCAAGCAGACGCCAGATGTTGACGGCGTTGGGTTCTATAAAGACGTTATTAACAAGTGCAATAAACATAACACACACGATATAGTAAAGCAAAAAAGAACTGACGTTTGCTAGTTCTTCAATGTATAATGACTGGAATAGAATTTACTAAATAATACTGTTGAATAATTGAAACACTTTTGCGGATTTGATTCAAATAATCAAATTAAAGTCTATCGTGAATTAGGTACGTTATATGGCTTTAATTAAAGTAATCGCTGTTAATCTTCTTCATATCTATTTAATATTGCCTTATATAAAAACCAATAAATAAAATAAACAACTGATGGACGTGGAAAATATTCGACATTATCTTAATTATTTAAAAAATCTCTTACAGCATAGATATCTCGTACACCAGCCTGTGGGGTTTCGCCGATGCCATCAAGGAAGAACGTGATCATGTTGCCTTTGCCCTTAACATCGACAGTACCACGGCACCGTAGCTTGTAGCCGCGCGTCGACAAGATGTCATACACTTCTTGTGTCACCTTAAAGATTCGCATGGCTATAATAACTGGGTACATAGCTCCTATATAATATATGATTATTATAATTATTAATATAATGATTTATTAAGAAAAGCATAAACACAAGTTATTTTATATTATATAGTTATTCGCAGCTAGCAGCATTAATATCAACATTTATTATAATTGGATTAATTGTCTTAGATAAAAGTAAATGTATATTGTCAATTAGTTGTGGTACCACAATTTCGCAGTGCCATTATATGAACATAAGAACAAGTCGTTACACAATATGTCAAAGAATTAACAAATTATAATAGCAACCTGAATGTGATCTAGGAGGCCAGTGGAGTCCATTCGCGATGCAACATTAACCGCATTGCCCCAGATGTCATACTGCGGCTTGCGGGCCCCAATCACGCCGGCTACTACTGGCCCAATGTTGATACCTATCAAAATATTCCAAGTTTTATTGCTAACTCAATAGCAGCAACTAATACAAATTTGCAGATACATCGAATATAATATAAAGCAATTCGCATATAAGCTGGAGTACATCGCAATGCAATTAAACGTTAAATAATATATATTTATATTTTATCATTTTACCATTTTACCATTAAGATGAAACATCTTACCTATCCTGATGCGGAAGCTGTTGAATGAGTGCTCGTTGACATATTGTAGTTGCTCGCGAAGTCGTAGTGCATAGTCTGCCATCGCTGTTACGTGGCGGTAGCCGCGCAGGTCCCTGGTCGCAGCAGTTAATCCTGGAAAAATATAATCAGCAGGGATAAAGATCCAGGTATGATAATATAGGAAGTGAAATATTTTTCCGCTTTTCTAATACTAATGCTCAATTGGATTCTTATTTGCCGAGTTCTCGAAATAAATAATTCAATAATTTCGTATAAATAATATTGGAGGCTTGTTACTAACTTAATATTGGGCTCACTTACCAGAAGCAGCCATATATGTGGCACCAGTGCTCTTGATCTTCTCAATATACTTGAACTGGTCCTCTGCGAGGATCTCATCGAAGTCAGCAATAATCTCGTTAAGGAGGCGCAGGCACTCCACACCCTCGTTGTTGCCCTCTAGTTCGACGTAGAACTCCGAGAAGTTGGGTATCGACGCGAACATTACGCATACTGACTCGCACTGCTCGTGGTATAACTCCTGTTGAAATTAATTTTAAAATATAGGAGGCACGAGATTTTCCCCCGAGGAAATGAAATATTGAATATTTTCATTTCCTCGCTCTGGTAACGAGGCAAAGCGCAGCATTGTGTCCCGCTACTCAAAATGCAATGTCTTTAGAATTCGGCGAAAAGTGGAAAACGTAAAAAACGTCTTAATAGGAAGGGAGTGTCTGAACACTAGGTTTCCAGATTCCTTCTAAGCAGAGGGATTCTGCTATGTGTCGAAGTTTATTAATAGTGAGAAAGTTCTAGGCTTAGGATGTCATCTTTTTATCCCTCATCAAGGACACAGTAGCGAGTGACTCCAGGTCTTGCCAATCCAAACAAATCAAAGGAGGAATTAATAAGCAAAACTACGTTATAGAATAATTTCCTATTAGATCCTATTGGATAATTTCCTATCAGATTATTTCCTATAGATATTACAATTTTAATCATAATTAGCTATTTAATTTTAATCTAATTAATAGTAACCTAAATATATTTTTTATTAATCTATTTAATTTTAAATAGGTTAATATAAAATATATAATAATGACAATTCATTAACTCACATCAATGTTCTTGTCGCTACATAGGAAGTGCTGGGCTACATGTTCTGGCAGGATGTTGGCAAGTAGTTTCCTGTTATACGCCTCGAGGTGCTCCATTTCCTCCTTCTCATCTTTAACAATAAATCACAGGAAATAAGAAATATATATTTTATAAATATATCATACATAGGTCTAGTAACAACCGTACCACTAAACTTTATACGCCATCTATCTTACTCTGCGGGATAGATTAGAAAGGACCAAGTTCTTTGTGGATTACTCTGCTTTTCATCTTCTTGCCATTTTAGAGAAATTGCACATTTGAAAATAAACATTTTTTTGCTTTACGGCGTATTTCGTATATATCAGAACAGGCAGAGAAACCTAGTGTTAAGACACTGTGTTCCCAATTTTCCCCCTAATTATGGATACATTGCGTGTTCACAGTTCCATCGAGTGGTAACCGAATCCACAATCGTCGCGTTTACACTAAGACGGTATAAAGCGGTAGACGGTAAGGTCTTGGCTTGTTTTTTACAGGATGTTTAGGTGGGATTTCAATAAATGAAAATATATAATTTATTAAGAGTTCCGCTACTCAAAACACGCAATGCCTCAAGAATTCGGCGGAAAGTGGAGTACGGAGTGTGTTAACACTAGATTCCCTCTGCTTACCCTGCCTTGTGCGGGATACAGCGTGAAGCTCATTTGATTTTTTTTATATAATTTACCATTGGCCTGTAATTTCCAGATGAAGTCGAGGCGGTACGTGCTCTCCGTTTGCTGTGAATGTAGCACCAGCGCGACTAGAGCGCCGACGGCCACCACGACGTTTGTCCATTGCTGATTCCAATCAACTTCACACTTGTGCCTGTTTTGATTTTTAAGAATTTATATTTTTAAATGGTTATTGTAATATTTTTATTATGAAATCTATATTAAAGTGGTATGTATTCACAGAGAATAGTATTTTCAGATATTGAAAATCTGTATAAATTTGTGACGTTGCAGAATTCAACGCTCGGATGAATCCCAAAAGTAAATTAAGTCAAGGTTCACAATGTCAATTTTTTTACCATTAAATATCATATTATAAAATTGTAGATATGACAACTTACTGGAAGTTATAGAAGTGTTCCCTATAATAGAAGTGCTTCTGGACTGTGACAGCCACATATGTTAGGCTGATCACCAGTAAGATGATGGTCTTCACCGCCGTGATCAGAATTTGATGTACTGCACAGAGGAACATCGCCAGCAATGTCAGCTGCAGGTAGTGCTAAGAGAGGTAAAAAAATACTTATAAATTTATGAAAAACAGCAGTGTTTGTATGAATAGTTTTATTTTAATCTTTTTTAAATACTTAAATTAAATAATAGTAATTAAGACTATTAACCTCATTGACATCATGCGGGCACTGTACACTTCCATCCTTTGAAACCAATTCCTTATCCGCAAGCATGTAGATGCCCTGATAAATACAATTTAAATATTCTATAAAACTGCATATTTATTTATATTATTTGTTTAGGACACACTTTAATAGGACCGATAGCTATGCCTCGAATCTGTACCTATATATGTATGTACAAAAATATAAAGCCCTTAAGTTTTCGAGTGACTGGCAGACAACGAAAGGTCGACACCACGAGGCGTAGAAAGGTAAAATTTATCATATAATTACTTTTGGGTACATAGGACACACTAGATGATGAGATGATTCTCCAATATTAAAAATCATCAATATTAAGAAAAAGAATGAGAAAAGCCATAATTTTATATTTTTATTATAAAATCCACGTAATCTCTGTTGTGAGCGGCAACTGGTTTTGGATGTAATATATTATTACTATAGTATAAATGTTGTCCTATTTTAATAAACACCACTAAACCACGAATCTAATGAGTTAATTGTCAAAATTGGGCGGTGAAATTTGTTTTCTCATTGTCTCGACAAATTCTGGAGAAGGAACATATAGAATATTTTATAAATATAATATAATATAACAAGTATTTTACAATGAATACCATAATAGCTTTAATCTGGAGAACGACCGCAGCCACCACCAGGAAGGACAGCAGCTGCGCCACTGTGCGGTTGTTGTGCACAACGGTCGTTAGTCTCTTGATACGGGCCGAGACGCGCTGAAATTAATATTAAAACTGCATTGTGAATTTAGTAACATTTTTTTTTATTTGTAACATTTTAGTTAACTTTTATATTACTATAACTTTAATAAAATCTATATCTATATATATAAAAGGACTTGTCCTCACTGACTGAGGTAAGACGCACGCACAGCCGTAACCGATGTGCGTAGAAACGTGGAATTTGGACAGATGTTTACTTTTGTAATCTGGTCATCCACTAAGATGGGATTTTAAAAAATTTTGACCCTAAAGGGGTGAAATAGGGGTTCAAAGTTTGTATGGAAAAAAAATTAAATCGGCACCGATTTTTATAAAATTTGAAATTTAGATTTTTAAAAGTATTTAATTGAATATGTGTTTCATCGTTTTCTAGAATTCTCTCCCTAAGGGTGCAAATAAGGGGTTGAAAGTTTGTATGGAATTTTTTTTAAATCGCCACCGATTTTTATAAAATTTGATATTTAGACTCTTAAAAATATTTCATTGAACACATATTTCATGGTTTATTAGAATTCACTCCTAAATAAGCAAGCGAAGCTGCGCGCGTCCGCTAGTAGGATATAAATAGGAGCAATAAGATGTTAGATAGGAGTCAAGGATAATGTTAGCGTACTTGAAAGTCAATGCTGAGCACCAAGTATGTTGCGCTGAAGATGGCGAATCCTGATACAACAATTGTTCCAATGGCAGCGGGTGTGCTGAAAAATATTATTTATTATATTAGAATTTTATTAACATTAATGAATCAACAAGTGGTCTGAAAAATTATAAATGATTTAATTAAAACTATATGTATAATATCACACAATTTTATAATGTGTACACAAAAAACCTTTACTAAATATATATTAGACAAAATTAAAAAAAAAAAGTATTAATATAATGCACATACATGTCGAAAATCATCAGTTGTACGGCAGAGATGGCGAGGTACAGTATAGTCGTGCAGATGAAGTACAACTTCAGCATTCTGTCCCTCTCCATCGTGTACTGGAACAAATTACCCATCATTTCACTAGATGGCGTTAGTGGTATAATCTTTTTTTGAAATTAAGCTTCACATCCAAAGCTTATTCGTAATTCGATTAATTAATATTACTCTAGGCGCTGTGTAAGCAAATTAATTAAAATTCACAATTAATTAAAAAGAAATGTATCCTATGAAAATTGAGAAAAATAAACCCATCATCAACTTTCTCTACGCGTAACATGGAACAGTATTATAAAGTGATAAATTGTTCTTGTTACAGCCCCTGGTTATTCTAATTAATCTGAAAGTTTTAAAAAGGCATTACAGTTTATAATCTCTTTTGTGGGTAAAGAACGAAAAAAAAAGCTAATTTAGTCCACAACTTTTAACCCGGTACACCAAATCCAATTTTTCCTTTTCGTGATATTGAATAGAGTTTACGAATAATACCCTTTTAAGTGAACCAACAGAAAATGGAGTAACGGAGTCACGTTGATCTGTCGACTTAGTGTAGCTTTGATCCTTTCGAGTATCGCAGTAGCTACACACGTTTTCAACTTATATAATAAGGGAAGTGGAATAATGGAATTGTCTATGTTGTATTCAAATCGAAATTATTAAAGTTGCGTATCACTGTAAACGCCACAGGTTGTAGATTCGATTCCCACTCGAGGAAATGAAATATTTAATATTTTCTGGTGTTGAGGCAAAGCACGGCGTTGAGTTTCGTCACTCAACACGCAATGCCTCCAGCAATTGGCAGAAAATGAGGAACGAAAATGTTTTGCGTGAAGGTAAAAAAAACTAAAATTTAATTTTTAATTTCATGAAAGAAAAGATGTTAAGAACATTTAAAGCAGAACTAGGTGTACTGAAAAGAATATATATCAATCAATGTACCGCGAAGTAATTTATATGAATTCTGACCTTTAATTAAAGAATTGAATTTATTTCAATTATAAAAATATTAAAGATAGCTGCACTGCTCGTGTTCAGTTCAGCCATCAATTTTGTATTGTACATTTAATATTTATTTATTTATCTATTCATTAGGAAGCCAACGTTACATACTAAGACTACAATGGTTACAAACATTTTTAAATATATTGATACAAAGTATGTCTCAATTATGGACTAACTTTGCATGTATAGTGTTTAATTTAAATAAAAAGTTTAATTTTATTTTCATACTAGCGACAGGCTCGCGGCTTCGCCCGCTTTAACTACTGAATTATTCATATAATCTATGTTTACAAAGCACATAAGATAATGTGAAAATTAATTAAACCCTAATGCAACCCGCATTTTCGTAGTTGCAATAAGGATTTTCCAATTGTTTTAAAATAAACACAAATAAATAACAACAAAAGACAGAAAACTTTAACGAAAGATGTAACCAACTATTTCGCGTGGAATTACATTATTGTTACTTGTTAGTAGACAAATAAATTATAAATTGTAAAATTTCTCACATTTCTTCCTCTTGTAATGATTTTATATAAATAGTTTTTATATTTACGATAATTTGTTATAGAAAAATGTAAATCAACCTCTTTGTTTAATAAAAAAGATATATTTGAAAATTTATACATAGAACTAGCGCGACGCTTGATGTGTTGAAAATTCTGATGCGCATTATTAGATTTGGAGCTGAAGAGGAAAGTGGTCCTCTAGAATAAAATATTGTATTATAATTTTATATATACATTGTACAAGCCTAATGGTATTTAGCCCTGGAAGAAATATAAGTTCTGTGAAAGCCTCGAGGTGTTTGATTTCTTTACACTCTGAACTATAATATAATAATAATAAACCCTTTTATTTACCGTTGCCACAGTTACAAACTTAATGCTAATTTATTATAGTTTACTTTCTAACTTATTTATTTTATCTACACGTTACTAATAATATTTAAGTATATGTTATAAGAAGATCTTTTTTACTTATTCTTATTTTACATTAGCGCTGATTAATTGTTTCTTTTATTAATTAGGTATTTTATAATACACACTCTGCTACACACTCACTCTAATTATTTGTTACTATTCATTTACTTCATATTTTTATTTTTTTAGTTACCTTTTGTTCTAATTTTATTTATAAATTATTTTATTTTCTTATTTAAAATTTTCTAAATTATTTATTAAATATAACTAAT
>HE670788.1:0-10626 GCA_000313835.2 Heliconius melpomene melpomene | reverse complement strand
TAATATGTTGCTTTTATATTTTCAGCAAACAATAACTACTTATACAAATTATAAGAATATTATATAAAAAGGAACAATGTCAAAAAATATGAAAAATAGGAATACAATGATAAAATGGCACATGTAAACACTTTCCCTTTGAAGTTCCATTTTCAATAGATTTTTTTTTCAATAGCTTTTCTGTTCATTAAATACGAATAAACATTAATAGAAACCAGTCATTTGTTCTCGTGAATATTTTTCTGTGTGGTTAGGTATACCTATTTGTTATTTCAAAAATTGATATTTTTATATATAAGCATAAACATTACTTTATTTTTCATGTTCTAAATAAAAGTAAACAAGTTTAATTTACATTAAGTAGCGTATTAAGGCCAGTCGAGGCACAGCGGCACAGTGTGACTGTAAACACGACTGATTGGGGGTTCGATCGCTACTCGAGGAAATGAAATATTTATTTGAATCTCTGGTATCGAAGACAAACGTGGCGTTAAGTTCCGCCACTTAACAAGCAATGCCTCTGGTATTCGGCAAATCCCGGAGGAATTCCGAAATGCCTCCGAAAGTTCAGAATGGAGTCTCTGAACACTGGTTGTTGCCTACCCTGCTGTGTGCGGGATACAGCGTGAAGAGTGAAGTTCTCGTGTATAAATAATTTCTATACTTTTTCGTTATAAATAGGAATACAGAGATATCTTGATTACAATGCTGCTATAAAATTACCAAAAAAAGCGTTTTCTACTGAAGAAAATGTTTATTATAAGATGTACGTCGAACGTTTTTCTATTGTCTAATGGCATATAGAATGATCAAATGTAAATTCAATGGCATATTAGCATAAGACTATGTAATACAGGCAATTTCACACGGCAGGTATATTTACATAATGACCAGAATTTTATGCTGGTAATTTTTTACGAGTCAAAATCCGTTTACTGTATTAGGGCTTATTGAGACTTGATCCTTACCGATTTTATGGTATATGGATTATTCTGAAAATTTTACGAATATGTTTTAGTAAAAAGTTAAAAAATTACAAGTCAAATACAAATCGTATAATGAATAGAACCTAAATAAATATATTATCAGTAATTTTTAAATGAACATATTTATTGTTCAACGTCAAAAAAGTAGGTGAAAATAAAAGGTTTTTACCAATAGATGATAACATTGATACAAATAGATGTTTTTTTTTTATATTTTTTAAAACATAATTAAGTACTGACATGAAAATTTTATAGGGTCCTCCATTTCTAACAAAACTATAAATATATTAAAATTAAGCAATAAATGAATTTAATGAATATATGCATTAATTAAAATAACACTACTATATATAAATTTAGTCTTTAACTGAATACGGTAACGGAATGAACCCTGTTTATTACGTAAACACTTAAAAAAAATATCAATCTTAGGTATAAAATAAAATAGGTATTGGTTGAAACCATAAATTCCGTAATCTATCTACTTTTGCTCGTTATTTGAGAACAGAGCTCAAAACTCGCACCACTTCCTTGTTTATTATTTTTTTATAGCTTCACTGGGAGTGACTCCATCGTAAAATGTATGTTGTAAATGTATGTATGTATGCTCTTAGCGAATTATAATTGTGCATTATTCGAAAATATTTATTATAAACATATTTTTTTTACGGAGGGTGGAGTGTCATAACACTATACTCACTATGCCTTGGTTGCTCCCTATTTGGGCGTAAAACTGCCAAAAACAGAAATTTTGTATATTTTCCATTCCGGTGGAATATTTTCACAGTATCTTTTGAGGGCAGTCGTGACGCAGAGTTCCGCCAATCAACACGCAATGCCTCTAAAATTCGGAGGAAAATGAGAACAGAGTGTCTTAACACTACTAGTCTTTATGTAGAAATAGTACTACGTTAATTATATATTTATTGTATATACGTAATGATTCTTTGTTTCTGTTAGACCAAATAATAATTTAAGCCAAACATCGTTGGTTTTTGGTAAAATGGAATTTCCTAATTTTTTTATATATAAATTTAAAATTATTATAGTAGGGATTGAGAGTTGGGATTGATTGTTTATTTATAAAAGATAAATAAATAATTTTATTTCTCTTTGTAGGATAATAAATTATAATTAACAAGAAAAAACATTCGAAGCTTAATGAGAAGGCAAATAAGAATATACAAAAATGTTCGTATTTGAGTTTTTTTTTTGTGAAATCATCATTAAGGATCTTTTGGCGTAAATATTTTCACTGGTTGTGAACTTTGCAAAATTTTCAACACAAACATAAAGACCGACTCCGCCATAATGAGCTTAGCTGACGAAGGGAATGTTTGAAATAATAAAAAAAACCACAGATGTTATTGCTTAGAAATAGCTTTATTGATTGCAATAAATTGAATTTCATTAATTGTCGGTAAAAGGGCAAACGTGTTTGAAAATTACAGATATTTTAAAAGTTCAGGACATGGAAAAATCAGAGTTCGACGCTCGTCCTTTTGAGATTTATTGAAAAACGTATCTACCTATAAATACGTTGTTGATTCTCTTCTTCCTCTTCCTTCTCCTAGTATTAATCCCGGCTTCTGCTTTCCTACTTCTTTTAGGAAAAAATCATATTGAATTTCTTTTAACAGATAAAGCTTTGAACCATATTATTGTAGTTAAAATATCTTTAAAGGTTAAATATTGAAGTTAAATACCCCAGAAATTGGCTTTAGTTGGGATCTATTACAATTGTCATCAATGCGAGTATAATAAACTTTAACTTATAATGATGAAAGTTGTGATTTCTTGTTATAAAAGTTAAGATTTAATTAACGTCAAAGTTAGTAATTGCCTCATTATAAAATCTTCGCTAAATGTTATATAAGGCGATATTCAGAGATAAAGATGTATTTGAATTAGTTTTTTGTTTCTTCACTCTGACAAAGAATTTTTTGTATTGAGAGATCTTGCATTTAGCAGTCCTAGTCGTAGTATATTTTCTGTCACTGTCACTAGTCATTGCAAAATTATTTCCAAAAAATAATTAAAATTGTCCAGAAACAAAAGAAAAATAAAGCGGTAGGTAAGTAGGCAAAATTGAACCCGTGTATATATATACGCACATATTTGGAAGATCTTATTGTTTAGTTTTGTATTGAGTGTGAATACAGAGAATACTTGAATTGAATTATATGATGTAACTAGCGGCCCGCTCGCGGTTTCACCCGCGTGAACTATGTTATTATTAATTTCTGAATTGAATTGAATTCTTGATATATGGCGTTTCGAGCGTGCCAGTTGAGCACAATTCATTTCGCCAATGTCACGTTGTATGGAAAACACACGAAGGAAATTGACCGGTAATAAAAAAGATAAATATACACAGTTTTATTTCATTATTCATTTTATTTATTAAAAGACAAATATATACAATTAATTTCTGTCTCCATGACTACGTCCTAGTGACGTCTATGCAAAATTTAAGACTCCTAGCATTTGTAGTAACGAAGTTTCATACAAACTTTCGACCCCAAAAACAACCCCTTAGAAGTCGAATATTGCAAATTCCCGTCTTACCGAGCACCCACGTCCTATAAGTAACTCCCATGCAAAAATTGAGATTCCTAGCACTTGTAGTTTCTGAGATTTCGTGATGAGTGAGTGACCTTTCGATTTTATATATATAAGATAGATGAACGGAAGAGTGCCATACTTTAATACAATTAACTTAAATATGTAAACATAATTAATATAAATAATTGTTTTTTTTATTATAACAATTAAATATTTTTTGTTAACTTTACGATCCAACACGATTTTTTTCAAAAACCCTATCTATATAATAAACTAGTGGACCCGGACGCGGCTACGCCTGCTTCAACTATAAGAATATTTATTAAATATATTAATGAAATTATTTTCAATTCTCAATAGAATTAGTAAGAAAATATAAGCTTAAATAATCAAAAAGAATAATAAGTAGATACACATTATTAGAAAAAATTATCTGAGTTATTGAAATGAACCAAAAAAAGGATTAAAAGTAACTAAAGGATAGGTATTCTTAATATTAGAAAAAGTACCTAAACTTTTCCGTGCGTGCGTACATAGATATCGACTCAACGAAATAACTAAACATTTCTCTCTATTAAGAAGGATAATTTTAGCGGGCAATATCAAATAAAATAAAAAGAGAATCAAAGTATATTTTAAATTAATTATAAACAACAAATAAAGTTCGAAAATGTATGAAAATTTATAAAACCGTCAACGTCATCTGCCCGTTCGTGTCGGTCATACGCCCGCTAGGTGGCTAGGTCATTTGGAATCAGTGACATCTCCTTAATTATTTATTAGAATGTTATACAGTAAACTATAATTTCAATCTAGATAAAATGCTAAAAGTGACTATTATATTTATTTTCATAAGGATGAATATCTAAACGTCGCGGTAGCGGTCGCGTAGCAACGACGGTTGTTATTAACATGGCAGAATAAATTGCATGTCAAATTAGAATGTACTTTAAAATATATTAGTATATATGTGTAATGTAATGTTATATAGCCTATAGCACTTCTGAAGAATGCAGCTTCCATACAAAACAAAAACAATGAAAATCGGACCAGTAGATCCAGAGATCTTAGCGTTCAAACAAACAAACAAACAAACAAACAAACAAACTCTTCCGCTTTATTATATTAGTATAGATATATAATAAATATCCTCTTCTCTCTTCAAGAGATTTCTATTAACGCCCTCTTTTAACAAGTGCTTGGCTTTAAAGTCGAATCAATATACCACTGCGAAGTATGTAATTTTTAACCTAGATGGCGCTGTTTAAAATTTTTATTTGAGGCTTTATTTTAGTGAACTAGTTTTTTTTATTGTAGAGTTCGTTCATGAGAGAGACGGGTGAGATATACGAGTACATCCTAACTGGTAATCGAATTATTTCATATACTTATATGACGTATCTACATGTAAAAATGTAAAAGTACCAATACCATTTTATACAAAAAATTGAAATTTGTAAATTGACCTCCTTATAAAGTGATAGTATTCAATAAGAAAGCATATATATATAATATAGATTATATTTACTTCCAAAACTTTATTAAAGTGGATATTACCTCAACAGGTAATCTCTTTTTTAGAGTTCCGTATAGCGTAGATATAGATATTTCTTAGAAAAAATCATAACAAACTTATATTAGTAGTTGAAAGAAGGTCAGTTTAAAAATAAATACAAAATATCATGAAAAAAATCTTATTCTTTATTTCATTGGTTCCGCTATATCATCTAAAAACTTACAACTAAATATAAACTTAACAATACACACAATTCAACAAAACAAAATATTCAGTGGGTAAAGAATCTCGTAAATATCGAGAATTTTTTTTTTACTTTATATATTTTAAAAATATTAGACGAATCGTTGTGATCGATTAATTTAATAATAATTATGGCAGTCTTAATACTAATAATTTATAGTTCATCAATAAGTTTAATAGACAGCCACTCATTATTAATAGTATTTGAAATGGAAACAAGTTGGAGACTTATTTAATGGTAACTCGTAGATATCATTTCAGGAAGCGAGAGAATTCGCAATCACGAACGATCTAATTTATTATAGCCTCGTTATAGCTTCATTTAATAACAACATCTTCGATCTAATGGAGAATGAAATCTGATATTCTGGATCTGATTGCTGTCACAGCAAACGAGATGGATCGACTGTAAATTGGGATTCCATAATTGCAATTTACTTATTACTTTTAATAATAAAAAACCGAAAATAGTTGAAGCACTCGTTACTGTAGTGTTTCATAACCTATTAAAGCTTTCCACAAGAACAAAAATCGTAACAATTTGTACCATAGAAGTAGAACACAATCGCATCGGACGCACATTTCTTCGCAATGCTGTCAAGTGCGATGCGAATGTTTCTTCGACATGTTGCCCTTACACAACAGGCCCTGACTTCATCTTTCATGTACTCTTCAAGTCAGAACTTACAAGTAATCTTTGACTCATATTTACACACAACTGATATTAATGATTAAATGTTTAATAAGTTATTTTGGGAATGGCCACGTTGCCTGCTGTTGCTGCGACGCTGGCTGTTGTTGTACTTTTTGCTGAGGCTCTAATTGTTTAGGGGCTGGCTGAACAGCCACCGATTTTTGACTTGCAGCCAAACTGTTATCATTTCTATCCCAACCATGCACGTGTTCGTGGTGATCAGGTGAAGGGAACCACTCTGATATCCAGACAGGTCTCCAAATCTTCTTTACTCCAGGTACCCAGATCTCTTTCCAGTCTGGTACCCATATTTGTTTCCAGGCTTCTTTCCATTCCAATTTCTTGTCAGGGACCCAAATAAGTTTTTTCGAGGGTTTCCAAATTTGTTGCCAAGCTTCTTTCCAAATTAATTTTTTATCGTCAATCCAAATTTGTTGCTTTTCTGTTTTCCAGATTTGTTTCCATTCGTCTTTCCAAATTAATTTCTTATCAGGAATCCAAATTTGCTTTTTGGCTGGCTTCCAGTACTTTTTCCAAATTGGTTTCCAAATAAGCTTCTTTTTCCAAAGGTCATGCGATGTATATTCCCAACCTTCATGATCCTTACCTAGATATTTTTCTCCAGGAATTCCAACTTTAACCCACTCAGGTTTCCATAACTTTTTCCATGCTGGTACTTGAATATCTTTCCATCCTGGAACTACGATATTTTTCCATACAGGAACTGTTATCTTTTTCCAGTCAGGTACTTTGACTTCCTTCCATGCAGGTACCTTTATGGGTTTCCAATCTGGTTTGTAAATTTTTTTCCAATCGGGAACCTTTATGTCTTTCCAAACTGGCACTTTTGTCGGTACCCAGATAGGCTTCCAAATCTTTTTCCAGGATGGCTTCCAGATTTGTTTCTTGGCTGGTTTCCAAATTTTTTTCCATCCAGGCTTCCATATCAACTTCTTTTTCCAATATCCAGGGTCGTGATGATCATGATGATCGTGATGATCATCGTGGTGTTCATGATGCTCGTGATGTTCCTCTATGTGATGTTCTTCTAATTGATGAACATCATGTCCGTGGTCGTCAATAATTTCATGGTGATCATCATGCGGATGAAGGCTATCGTGATCTTGAAAAGGGTTGATTAAATCATTTGGGGGCACTGGGTAGTCATATCCGACTCGTTTTTGTGCATTTATTTGATCTTTTTGAACCACTTCCTGCTGAGTTTGTTGATCTTGCGGTATTAACGCCTTTCCTGATACTAGAGCGAGTTGTAGAATTACCGCTACGGTAATCTGTAACAATGAAAATGAAAATTACTATTAAAGAAGCAATTCAATTTCATATATTTCGTTTTGCATGTACAATTTGCATAAAATAATTATGTTACATAAAAACATTGTCATATTAATAAAATTATCATATTAGTAATCCACAAAAAAATATTTCCATACATATTATGTAACACATTTTGTCGGTCCAACCAGTAATAAAATCCAGTTTAATATCAATTACAATTTAATAATAAAAATCCGCAACGAAAATTACTCAATTCAATCAATTATATTATATAACATTCAAATTATATTATAAATCCTATATTATTAACTATTATATTAGATTAGACATGTCTAATGAGGCCAGTGGTAGTCAAAACCGTGTGACTGTAAGCGCTACAGCTCGGGAGTTCGATTCCTACTCGAGCCACTCAAGTGTGGAGTGTCTTAACACTAGTTTCCCGCTAACCCGCCACACGCGGGATATAGCGTGAAGCTAGTAAAAAAATCTCAATCGTCAAAGCCACATCATAAATGGCACGAGCCATAGAACAAACGATCATAAAATTAGACAACGATGACCTTTTTCGTGGCTCGCATTCGTAACAAACAATTTCACTCGCATACATATAGGGATTACATAAATTATGTTTCATTACGTAATAATATCGAACGAATAATAAAAGGAAAGTGGGTCTAAATCTCTGACCGGTCCTTTAAACGAAATAGGAAGTAATGTACTCCAAGTTGTTATGGCGACCTTAGTGAAAGTTGTTCAGTTACTCTCCTTACTCTGTCGGTGCATAGAATTTTTTAAAGTAACTTTTTAAAGTACGTATGTATGTATGTATGTGTGTTACATAAACACGCTTAAGTGGCAACAGTTATTGCAACACTTACTAAGAAGCTAATTACTTCGAATGTGTTTAAATTTGAATAATATTACGATTTCCGTGTATTGTTATCTAAAAAAATAATCAAGTAAATATAATCTGGTTGCCATAATAACTTAAATACAAAAATTCTAATAAAAATGTATATAGAGGCAAAACGCGGCGTTGAGTTCCGCCACTGAACACGCAATGCCTCCAAAATTCCGTGGAAAATAGGGAACGAAGTGTCTTAACATCATATTCCCTCTGTCTTTTGCTATATGCGGGATACAGCGTGAAGCTAATAAAAAGAATACACAAATATTATGTAAAAGCGGTAAAATCCCGTGAAAGCGCCATATTATTTATATTTATTATGATAGTTTGCATCTGGCTAATAATGTACGGTACTCGGGTAATATTATGTAAGAGTTTCACAAGTGACAATGGACATTCATACGCCAGTTGCGATCTTATCGAGGAACTACTTCCTGTTAGAAGAGGTTTCTGATTTTAACTGACGATCTTGTCCAAGTTGACATTCTAGAAATTTCTACGAGTCATTAAATTATTGAAGCAAATTATTAATAAATGAATTGTGTAAAGAAATATTATTTTGCTTACTAGGAATACGTTGTTTTATTATTATGTATTTGAGAATATGAAAAAATAGTATAAATACATAAATATAGTTTTAATATTGTAATAGACGAATTTACTATGAACAATACACATCCGGTTCATAAAGTTTTACGATTCATTAAGTCATTAATAATAGTGCCTCCGAATTTTCTGACACACACACACACACATACACACACATAGTATTACACAAACACACGCAGCACACACTCGTATTGTGCAATACACCGTATTTGCTCGGCCACGTACACCTACACCTCGTAAGTAGGCATTACGTATAATTGTTACCAAAATACAACGTGATCTGACACGGAACCAAAAGAAACCAACTTACGTAACAAACATCGAAACAAATATTTAATTCTATATATTATATTATGGAATAGAGGCCGTCGTGGCGCAGCGGCGCAAGGGTGTGACTGTAACGCGACGGTTGCGGGTTCGATCCCCACTCGAGGAAGTGAAATATTTATTTACGTTTATATTTCCATTTCTTCGCTCTGGTGTTGAGGCAAAGCGCGAGATCTGCCACTCAACCCTCAATGCCTTCAGAATTCGGCAGAAAGTGGAGAACGGAGTGTCTTAACACTAGGTTCCCTCTGTCTACTCTGTTGAGTGCGGGATACAGCGTGAAGCTGATTTATTTATTTTTATAGAATAGAACAGAATCCAAAGGCGGACTTATTGATTCAAGCAATCTGTTAATCTATTTTTAATAAATTCGGCGGAAAGGGAAGAACGGAGTGTCTTATCACTAGGTTGTCTCTGCCTACTGAAGCAACGAAGCTGATTTAAATTAAAGAATATTATATACTAACGAACTATAGAAAATATTACATATTTTATCTAGAAGTATAGATTTAATTGTAAAACCGTGTAGGTTAACAGTTATTAAGAATTGAATGGCGGCACAGACAATGGTGGGACCCGCGGTGAGGAACTAAGATGTGTTCGATAGTGTTTTTGTTTCTCAATAAACATATTTTTTTGTGTTTAAAGCGGATATAATGCGATTATTAAAAAAGCGTACGTTTTAATTAGCTGTATGTATAGGCATCACTGACGTCCGCATTTAATTAACATAATATCTGTTATAACATTCTGTTGTTAACGTGAGAGTGACGAATATATATGTAAATAAAATTATTCTGTATTTATTTTTGAAGATTTTATAAAGAAATAAGTATTGGCATCCTAGAAAATAATATAGATGTTACGCGTAAAACCTCTACTTTTAACTACTTTGTAATATAATTTGACAAACTGGACTAAACACTATTATGACTTTCGTTCGTTCGTTTTTGGCTTCCCAAAAATATATAAGATACACAAAGGAAAAATATTTTTCCGATATAATAAAATCTTGGTATGAAAAACTGAGAGGCCGAGTATTTGAGACAACTCTCTCTTTGAAAAAAAAATGTAAACAAAAAATAACGACAAAATCATCCATTATTAGACATACTAGAAAAATGAAAACGTTTCAAACGATCGGTCGTTAACCAATTAATCAAATTTAACTGTACAAAAAACTTTTTTATTAGTTTACACAAAATATTTAACAACTATTAACTAAACACGCACTGGCTTCTACATAAGTGTGAATTACTGCGTCTATATAATTTGTCGGATCGTCAATATTTGAACTTGGCTACCAGTTTTAAAATTAACAAGCCACACTTCTAATGTTTACTTTAATTTTAAATTTTTGAATAATAATTACTTCTTATCAATTAGCTCTAGAAATGATAATATGATTACATTTTTTTTTTATGAAATTGTCAACGAACTAAACGAAACGATAAAAAAAGTGAAGTCGTAATTAGATTCAAAG
>HE670787.1:513226-537204 GCA_000313835.2 Heliconius melpomene melpomene | reverse complement strand
GATTTTATATTTATGCACGATAACGCACGGCCCCACACTGCTCGCGTAGTTTGTGATTACATTAATGAAGTCGGAATTACCCAAATGGACTGGCCAGCACGATCTCCAGACATGAATCCGATAGAGCATGTCTGGGACATGACTGGACGAAGACTACAGAAGAAAATTCCATCCCCCAGGAATATTGAAGAGTTAAAATTGGCGCTGATTGAAGAGTGGGGCAAATTGCCCCAGGAAATTATTAAAAATGTCATTATGAGCATGGGCAAACGTATTCGAGCTCTATTAAGTGCCCGCCGAAGCAAAACAAGATATTAATAATGATTGTTAATAATCTTTGCAAAGAAAATTTGATTTTAAAAAATTATCGTAAAATTCAAAATTTCTCAAATTTGATTTTTTGTCTGTATTTTTATAAATAAATAATGTTCAACCCTAGTTTCTGTTGTCTCATATTCATTTTGAGTAACAAAACTTAAATGAACTGAAAAACATACACGAAAATGTAGTAATTAAAAAAATATATGCTTTTTTTGCGTGTTCCTCTAATTTTGCCGGTGTGTGTAGTAAACAAAATGTCCGTCGGTTTACTTAACGTATCTCCTAAATAAACAGACGGGAAAGGTGATTGACTGAACGATTGGAAAGTTTAAATTAGATACTTCCAAACTAGTTTTATGATTTTAAAAAGGTATTAACCCCATCTATCTCATCTATTTTTTTGATATTTTTAAACAGAAATGGCATTTTCAAAAATTGTAATTTTACAACATAAACTAATTGAGAGGACAATTAATACATTTGTACATGTAATACATTCTTATATATATAAGTACTGAAATTTACGTTTTATATTTTTAGTTCAACGCTTTTTCTCGTCTCTCTCCATAGTAATTAAACTTAATTTTAAATATAACTTCGAATGACGGAGTTAAATTCACAATAATAGCATTTCATTCTTTCATGTCTTAATGGGAGCAGTGTGTCTTAACATTAAGTTCCCAGGTTCCATCTACCTATCCTGCTAAATGCGGGTTACAGCGTGAAATTAAAAAAAACTATATCATTCACAATAATACAAACGGAGAATGGTTCGTACTCTGTAAATTCTTTCTGCTATCACGAAGCGGCACTGGGCTTTCCTGTCGTTACGAAATATTGACTCGGACAAATGCCTTTTGTGAAATGTGACCTGCTTTTTTGATATTTTGAAAAGGTGAACGTTACTTATAGTAAGTATTTTGTATTTAATACTTCCCTTCCCTTTGCTAGATCTAGGAAATAAAATTACTTGTATACAAGAAAGCAGAGTTACGTAAAACAGTGATGCTTGCTTAGTTACCTTGTTAAAGAAAAAAAATAATGTCATAACACTCCGTTGTTCTTTTGAGTGGCGGAAGCGTGCTAACTGGTGGAATTTTCCGTTTTTCGTCTTAAAGTCCACGCAAATTAAGTTTTGGTAGATTATATCATATTATATCATATTTTTATGATTAGAATTCATTAGATATTGTGAAAATAGTCTTATGTAAGCAAAACTCCAAAATTTTAAGTCCAGGTTTTATAACTATTTCAGAATTACCTTTAAAGATTGTATTGTAAATGTTACCACTTAGGTGCACTTAAACGACCGACGACGGTCAAAAAACAACTACAATCTTTATTTTCTTTTTATACTTCTATACATATTGTGTTATTTATAATTTTTTCTTTCTTTTTAGTTTAGCTTAGCAGGGCAGGCAGACGAAACCTCGAAACATGGTGTTTAGACGCTCCGCTCCCATAAAGACATTTGCGTTCCCAATTGTTTACGCCGAATTTTGGAACTCAACGCCGCGCTTTGAGCCGTTTTCAGATCATAGGAAATTAATTAATAATAAAAATTCAAATGGAAATTGAACCCAGACAGATAAACAACAAAATGATACACAACATACATTTATAAAACCGATTTTGTTTTGAGGCACGAAACCCTAAAAAAAATATGTAATATTTTATAAATCTTCATACATACCTATATTATAAATTCGAAAGTAACTCTGTCTGTCTGTCTGTCTTTTACGCAATTAAGGCCAAACCGCTAATTTAATTGTGATAAAATACTCATATAGATATACTTGAGGGTCTCGGGATGAACATAGGGTACTTTTTTTTGTCATATTTGTAATATTTTCGATATATACCAATATATTAAAATACTTATTAATTTGACATGCAATTTATTCCGCCATGTTAATAACAACCGTCGCTAAGCGACCCTTGCTAAGCAACGATTTACAAAGTTTGTTGTCACCCAAAATGAAGTTACTTAACGCATCTCTCTATTGAAAACTGAAAATAATTTCATAAATATATTTAATAAATATTCGTATAGTTCAAGCGGGCGTAGACGCGTTCGGGTCCACTAGTACATATATATATATTTATTTCAAGTATATTTTTTTTCATGACCACATATCAATCACGAAATGCAATTTTCTACGCTCGTCGTGCTCATAATAATATGTATAACACTAGCACGCAAAGAAGGTCAATACCGATACGCGTCAGCGACTGCGTGTGGAGCCTGTCACTGGGTTATTGTATCATTTATACTAGTAAAGTAACCTGGTATTTCTTGAAATATATCGTTTAGGGTTCCATACCTCTAAAGAAAGAAACGGAATCCTTATAGGATGGACGCCACGACGGCTTCTAATTAAAAAAGTTATAAAGGTTTTTAAGGTTGCTGTGATGCAGCAGCAGCAAAGCATCTGACTATACACGGAACGTTTGTGGGTTCTATTCCCACTCAGGTAAAGGAATTATTTTCATTTCCTTACTCTAGTACGAAGACAGCGTTGAATTCCACTCAGTATACAATGTCTCGAAAATTTTGCGCAAAATGGGATACGGAATGTCTTAAGAATAGGGTCCTTCTGTCTACCCTGCCATATGAAAGATACAATGTAAAAAAATTATATATTTGTATAATAAATATTTTTTTCTATTAGAGTCTAGTGAATTGTTGACATTAAGAAAATTAATGGAAAACATTCATTTATTAAGAAATCGATTGATCTACTTTTTTTACTAATGACTTGATATTTGTTAATTTAATAGAAAATGATATTGACCCAATTTACTTAATTGTTTTGTCATTTTTTGTTTGTTAATATAAAATCATTAACAAATTGAATAATAATTTAAATATCTTGGACATTTTGCGTAGTAATAGTTAGCTACAAAGCTGCATCACAGATATATCAGGATAGGCAGAGGGAATCTAGTAGTAAAGACATTGAGTGACGGAACACAACGCCGCGTCCTGTCTCGTTACGTCCCTCAACGCCGCTCCACTTATTATGCTGTCATGTATAGGACAATGAATAAGCAGATAGGTAAAAAGTTAAGATAACCTGTTCCTTACTTTTCGCCTAATCGTTGCGATATTGGATGTCAGTGGGGGGAGCATGAACCACCACCATATTCTTTGAGTGGAGACACGCTCCCACTGCACCGCAACGACCTGAACATACTCGTATGTATAAGCAACTGCATAAAGCGCCATATTTCAATTCTTTTTGTCCAAGTCTTGCGTTCACGACAGTTCAACGTTTCACATAGGCCTTTGTTGTTTGAGAAAATTATGAAATCCGTTTCATTTTCGTTTTGCAGTTTTGTAACGTGTGCATTTACTTTATAGTTTACTCGATTCGTGCTGTTATTATATAATTATTACGTTTATTATTTGAAGTTAGTAAAGTGGATGTAAGAGTTGATGGAAATGATGTTTCTGTGGATCTGGCTGGCTGGTCTGTATTTTTAACCGATTTTAATATAAAAGTTTATCAGTTTGACATTTATTTATTAGTCCTGGTTTTTATGGCTGTCATATCCTGTATTACGATATCCAGCATGACGGTACATCCCGCATATAGGAGCGGAGGAGAGGCAGAGGGAACCTAATGTTATACTCCGTTCCTATTAAACTATTCCGTTTCCCATTTTCTGCCGTTCCTCCAGGCATTACGTGTTGATTGGCGAAACTTAACGTCACTTTTTGTCTATTATAATTCCTTCGAGTGAGTCACACGCTTGGACCACTGTGCTACGACGCTACGACGGTCCCAATTTTGGTGTCTAATTTTATTAAACCTAAAATATAATGCATAATTTCTCGTATCTTTTGACTGCGTTGATTTTTAGCAGCTTTATTTTTTCTGAGTTCTAAAGGGACCGTCGATCCTGAATATTTGATGTTCATATCAGCTCGAGATAAGTGGTCAGAGGTGCAACAAAGTGATCCTATAAGTTTTTTCTTTTGAAATACGGAACCCTAAAAAATGTTACACCTAGCCGATTCAAACCCACAATTATCGCAATTAGGCATGTTACCACATAACCATATAAAACAAAGTAAACTGGTCTCCTAATAAAATTCTCATTACAAACAGTAATTACTTTCATAGATGCAGCCTTGGATTTGCAAAGGCAATTCTGAACGTGACTAAACTTAGTTCTGCTACTATATTACATTGTCATATTTGTTTTACTTTATATGTTGTTTTATATGGGGAAGTAGAAATTGATTCCAGGTGGAGGTAATTTTACTAATAATTAAAATGTGAAAATGTGAGGATTGATGTTTGGTTCACTTTCAAAAAATTGAACAGATTCAGATAAAACTTTAATATGTGTTATTCCGATGAATAAGTAATGTAGCTTATTCATCGGAATAACACAATCTACAATTTGTATAAAGATTTCGTGTAATTTGACTATAATATGACAATAAGGTCTGTCATAGTGTGGCGTTGAGTTACTCCAATTAAGATTCAATATCACTTTGTCTCACAGACCGGTAAGAACAGAGTGTTTTAACACTTCAATATTGTAAAATTCCTTAGTTCAATAGTTTTTAGGTTAATTTTAACTCACGCCTTTCGAGTAACTTGACACCGCGATACAATCAGCTGAGCCACACGTTCACTTCAAGCAATGATGAAAGGTTTTTGAGTTTGTTTTTTATAACTTATTTTAAACTTCGAGGCCGTCACAGTATCTCACTGTAAATTCGATAACCACTCGGATAATGTATAATTTTCATTTCTTCTCTCCTGTAACAAGACAAAGCGCGGTGTTGAGTTCCGCGACTCAATTTTCAGAGCCTCGGAAGCTTAACAGGAGATTTCCTTAACCCTGCTATGAGTGGGTATCATGTCTTAAAACTCTCCGTTCCCTACGCATCACTGAATTTTCGAAACATTGCGTGCTCAATGGCGGAACTCAACGCCGCGCTTTGAATATTATATTATTATATCAATTTCCGGTGACAACTGCATAAGTAACCTCTTCTAGCATTACAAGGAAGATCAAAGACGTACAAGGCAATCCTCTATTACTTATAACCAGTTTAAGAATATCTACAATTCTATACATAATGTATGTTTGTATGTATCTTTCGATTTGGTCGAATTTTAAAACTGGCCTCTAAAGACGGCCTTAGTATGTGTCAATTGTTATACAAGTTTTATGTAATGTTTAGCAAATATATATGAAATATTATGTAGATCCATTATTTGTTTGTTTGTCTTGTTTTTAAATTTGGAGGATAATTGTTTTTTTTTTTTCAGTTTCCCGCTAAATCCCGCAAGTGGCAGGATAGGCAGAGGGAGGCTAGTGTTAAGATATTTCCCTTACCACTTTCCGGTGAATTCTGGAGACATTGCGTGAGGGCAATCGCGGTACAGGGGCAAAAGCGTACGACTGTAAGTGCGACAGGTTGTGGTCTGATTCTCACTCGAGAAAATTAAATAGTTAATGTTTTTATTTCCTCTCTCTGGTAAATAGACAAAGCGGAGAGAACGAGAAGAGCATGAGAACGGAGTGTCTTAGCATTAGGTTCCCAGGTTCCTTTTACCTACCCTGCAATGTGCGGGATATAGCTAATTGACTCCCTAGCCAACATATTTATATTGGAGAAGAGGAGACGATGTGTTATGAACTAAAAATAACCCTAACTAAAAAAGGAAAATTTCATCTTTTTTTTTTAATTCTATTTACTAAATAAAAGCAACATACAATCAATTTTAAAGGTTAGTTAAAATTTAAATCGATGTAAGAAGGAAATATATCCTTTAATAGAATGTGAACCTAATAACGTTACGATACCTATCAACTTTACAACTATTCTTAATATGTTTAACCCAATTTAAAGAAATTCTTTAAAAAACCTAAACAACAATCGATCGATCTGTCCCACATTTTTATTATCAAAGTGACATTACAATCCTACCCACATACACTACGAGTATAATATGTAACAACTGACAAGTGACGGTGACGTAAGCGTGAGGTGACGTGACATCATAGTGTGTTAAGGTCACGCTGTGGAATGAATAGATTATATTAAAAAGAATATATCTATAGCTTTTTTTAAGTTTCAGAAATGTCTGAATCCTGCTTAGCTGGGTAGGCAGAAGGAACTAGGTGTTAAGACATTCCGTTCACCCGCTTTAATTTTTCAAGACATTGTGCGTAGAGTGGCGGAATTCCAAACGCCACGCTTTGTCTTGTTAGCACAGAGATTAAATGAAAATAATTCATTCTTTCGAGTGAGATCGAACCTACAACCATTGCGTTTACAGGCACAAGATGTTTCTTTGCCACGACTTCCTTAGTATTGTCAATTTGTTATATTTACTGATAGTAATAAATATATCTAAATAAGTAAATAACTAATGCTCAAATAAAAATTTCGAATTTGACCACCTAAGCTCACATGGGGAACGGAGTATCTTAACACTAGGTTCCTTCTGCCTTCTGCTTCTACCCGGGAATTAGCATGAACCTATAAAAATCATTAGAATGACCAATAAATGGCATCCATAATTATAAAATATGTTTTTTATTTAAAATTCTAAGAAGCGGATGTGTGAGATAGTCATTAAAATATAAGAATATCTCAACAAATAACTATAAGTCATCAAACAATATTTCCTCATTACTGACCTTCGCGTATGAATTTTTCATATTGTGAATCATTCTTTTGAATAATTTAGTATTATTTCCCCTCATTTGCAACGATTACGTTGAACTTAGTGATATAAAGGCGGAGATAAATAAATGCTTTCAAATCTCTACATTTAATAGAGGAGGCAGAGAGAACCTAAGCTAGTGTAAAGACTCTCTTTGAGAGGTTTGACCTTTAATTCAGAATATTGGAATTTATTCTGTCTAATGAACAAATAATAAAATAATTTGTTCATCAAATCTTAGTACATTTTGCAGAAAATATTTATTATTTAGACTGTGCCTACAGAATACTATAGACACTACATCCGTTCCCATTAAGATACTTCCGTTCCCAGCTTACCGTCGAATTCTCGAAGCATTACGTATTGTTTGGCAGAACTGAACGCCGCGCATTGTCTCAGTTACCAGGGTAAGAAAATGAAAATATTAAATTATTTCATTTCCCAGAGTGGGATTCGGAACCACAACCGTCGCGTGCAGTCGCACGCTTGGGGTCCTGCCTCACGACTGCCACAGTCCTCGACATTTTTTTCTTAATTTCTGAAGAGACTATAATATTATAAGAAATGGTTGACTAAACCCTTTTAATACAGCTTTTCGACCACAACACCAATATTACCATAATTTTATCCGACAATGTAAGTACTAACGAATTATTATCTATAAAAAAATCTAAATAAAATGAACCCACGACGCATAGGAAAACCACACCTATTTACATATACCAAGGTTTATTTTCCAATACAATATTTAAATAACTTAGTGTAGCTACAAACTTCATTATATATCCAAATAAACAAAAATAAGCTTTATTTCTATAAGAATAAGGTATGTTCGAAGAGTAAATAAACACTAGAATCTGTCCTCGACTCGAGGTCGGCAATAATCACCTGTAACTTCTGCCTATATAAAGATTGGTTCACATACTTAGCCTGCTTTAAAAGTAGTCAATTATGAAATAATATATCAAAGTGTTTTTCGCACACTTAAGTCTTAATAATATTACGATTTTTTTAGGGTTCCGTAACTCAAAAGAGAAAACGGAACCCTCATAGGATCAACTTGTTGTCCGTCTGTAAAGAGCATTTATCTCAGAATGGAGCACAGAAAAATTAAGCTTTTAAATCAACGCATTCAAAATACGCGAGCATTTATACATGGATTTTGTTGCAATTTGTATGAAATTCGCCTTACAGTCTCTCTCTCTCTCTGCCCCTGCGTCTCTAATTTAAGTTATAATAACCTATTTAAACTATCAAAAACTACTATAGTATTTGCAAAGTGTAAATTTTATTGTTTGAGACCTGAAACAAGAACTTCAAGCTTTTAATTGCTATGTGAAGATTAAGTACTTTATAACATTTTCATCTCCTATTTTATCTTCTAAGGAGTAAAACTTAGAGACATACTCCATAAGGAGACCGTCGTGACACTGTGACAACCCTCTGACTGTAGACGCGAAGATTGTGGGTTCGATCCCCACTCGGGGACCCACCTATTAAACATATAGTACCTACATAAATAAATAAAAAAAATAAACATCATACACAACCTCATCCACATTTCATTAAAATAAAATAATTATATTTACCTGTTTAGCCTTTACATTTACATTTATACTAGCAAGTGTTTTACAATTTAAATTGGACAACTAGTTTCTTTGATCATTGAAACGGAATGTTGTTTTTACTTTTAATTTCCATTAAAGACGTGTTCTTCTTCATTGATTTTATAAGGGATTTTATGGTTACCAAGAAACAGTCTCTTGATATGTAAAGTTCATAAACCTATGATTAGCATACCTTTTTTTTTAAGTTTTGAAGTAAATAGTATAAAGTTTTTAGGGTACCGTATATCGAAATGATAAAACGGAACCCCTTATAGGATAACTCGTTGTTCGTCTGACGAGACCATTTACTCGTATCTCGAGATTGCGAGAAGATATCAATCTGAAATTACCATAAAATATTTAGTTGTCTTAGAACACAAAAAATGAAGGTCATAGGTCCACGTAATCTAAAGCACCAGCATTTCTTGCAGCGTTTTTGCTCATTTTGTTGGAAATTCACAGCGCAATCAAAACATTTGGGGTATTTCTCGTGGACCTAGTGTTATGAAGTTTAACGCAAAGTGACAATTTGCTATACAAAAAAGGGAAAAAATTTCTAAAACTGAAAATTTATTATTTTCATGTGACATTTTCAAAGTGATATTCCACACTTAGGAAAGAAAAAAATATATAAAAGTATTATTCTTCCATATATCCATTAAATATTTAAGAATAGCATAAAATCAATATTATTCTTACGAAATCCTATTACTTAATGAAATCCACACAAATATGGTCATAAAAACAATTCTCAACCCAAATGTCAATGATTCATACATAAGTTTTGACACATTCGCACTGTATTTAGAATCTGTGGGCGTAGAGTAGGCGCGTACATGGACAACTTAAAAGTGTACTCGATTTGTCAAAATTTAATATCGATTAGTATTATTACAACACTAATCAATCAAACATCGAGTGAAGATTGTGACGTTTTAATCGATTATTATGAAATAGATGGATTTATGTATTTTTGATATATAGTTCTGATTCGATTCGGTAATATTATAAAATTGATGAGTTTGTTTGTTTGAACGCGTTAATCTCAGAAATAATTTGTTTGTATTGGAAAATTATTATTACCTATTAAATGAGAACATTTATTTTCTTGGACTTTTTGGAAATTGTGCGGCGGCGTTAAGTCCCGTCAATCACCACACAACATGTAAATCGAAAATGAAATTCGTAGTTTTGTATCACTAGAGTCTCTCTGCACATCTCGCATAAAACTTGAGATGAACATTAATAAAATAATACTTTTATTAGAACTCTTATTATAATTCATTAACAACTTTACTAAACGAAATAAATATAAAATAATAAATAAAGAAACTATATAATTATAAGAATACAAAATTACACGTATCATTGCGCAATGCGTTGAACTACTCAAGTGTAATACTTGAGGACAGAATCGAACCCGTTACTCATTAATCATTTACCCGTTAATCATTTCCAATATATTTTATTTTTCTTTTTCAAGTTGTTCTTTTTAATTTGAAGTAATTAGTTTTTTACAATTTCACATAAGCTTATGTAAGGCTGAAGCAATCAACGCAATGAGTAAATGTTCTAAGTTGATGTAAGTCTTTTTTAGCTCCATACGGTAATTTGCATATAACCAAATAAGCAGAGGGAACCTGGGAACCTATTGTTAAGACTCTTTGTCCCATAAAGATATTTCCGTTCCCTACTTCACGCTGATTTCCGGAGGCATTGCGTGTTGAGTGGCGGAACTGAACGCCGCGCTTTAGGCCAGGTAATGAAAACAGATGATTCCTCCAACTGGAAATCGAATCCACATCGCCTACCAGTTTTAAATCACTTGTTTATGATATTATAAATAGGTATATAATATGTAATAAATTAAGAGCCATAAATTGATATTACAACATAATTTCTAAACTTTACACCTTTAGAATACACCCACTATGTCCGAGGATGGTTTGCGATCGTAAACTTACAAAATCAATTTTATTTATATGGTATACTTGATTAAGCATTAAAAGGTTAGATTAAAAAGCCTGGCTTTGGCTACTGGTAATCATAATGGTTGTGAGTTCGACCCCAAATAGGGGTTATTAATTACTTTCGTCGCCTGTTCCCTTTCGTTTAAAAAAGGGCAGGTGTTGAGTTCTGACATTCTATTTACAATGAGTTTTTGGACGAAAAATTAAGAATGGAGTGTTTTAACACTAGAGGAAAGACTGCTATATGGGGGACAAAGCGTGAAATAAAAAAGAAACATTAATTTATTTTCAAAATATAGGCAAAAAATTCTAATTACATCAATTTAGAACGTTCACTCATTACGTTGACGATTGCTTTAAACTTACATAACTTTACGTGGAATTGGAAAAACTAATGTTACCTACTTCAAATTAAAAAAAAATGCTATTACTTCTAATTAAAATAGTTTCTATGTTCGATTCCCACTCGGGGGAAGTAGTTTTATTGAAATATTTAAATTACTTTAAATTTTGCTATAAACATAGGATAAACTCGCTGATCCGATTGTGATAAAGTTTCATATAGAGTTTGAGAATCTTGGAATGAACATAAAAACTATGCATATATAAATTATAAAAAACGTATAATAATATAGAAGTATCTAGTAATGTTATTACAGGTTCATGTCCCGCTAGATCCAAATTTTTTAGTATTTAATTAATTTTCTTATCTTAATAATATTTGATAAATAAATTTTAAATTAATTAAAGTATTAACATATCTGCATTAAATTATATTTAAGGACAATATTTTTTATTAATATAATATTAACAACAGATTATAACCACGTGCGTCCGTCTGAGGCTTAGGTTAAGCAACATCACCATATTTGTTAAGGTCATATCCTTAAACGATTTTTAGTTCAAGTATGTTATAAATAATGGCGGGTCTTTATTTGTATGAGTCTCTAAAAGTAGAACCAGAAAACAACTTTTAACATAAAATTTTATTATTAAATATTAATATGAAAATACAAACAGGAAATTGTCTCCTAATAATTTATTGTACTTGAAAATTGTTTTGAATGTATAAAAAAAGAGAGAAGAAGAAAAGCAGTTAGAAGTCTAAGTCTTGACACATTATATAGTCATGGGAGTTTTTAGGAATAAATTACATTTTTATTCCTATACAAAAAAAATGCTATTTTAGTACTTATCATAAAAATATGTGAAAAATAACTACTATAGTCACATCGAAATAAATAATAATAATTTAGGTACGAAATAAAATAAGTATATGTAATTTTCCCATTGTAGTCTACATGGTAAATCTATATAATTTTCCTTATTACAATTGAAATATATATTATGCTAAAGGTATAGTTATGCATACCCTGGTTTTTTAAATTTTACGCTTTATCATATATGTATAGCAGTATAGGTAGAAAAAACCTAGTGTCATGACATTTCTTTCTTCACTTTCCGCTATCTTTTAAATCTTTGCGTGTTATCTTGTCAATGCGTTTAGGTATATTCAGACTAATACATAATTTACATTAAGACCGAGAGTAAAAAACCACAAACATAGTGATTTGCCACTACATGTTTCCCATCATTTAAAACCAGCAGTCTATAAGTAATCCTATAAATGTCACATTACGTGTTTTTAATTATAAGTAATAGCAGACTTGAATCGACGCCTACGTTTTAATAGGCGTGTAATGTTATTATAAAGTTTGTTGTTTATTTGCGAGCGTCATGGTCGTGTGGAATTGTTGTCTAATGAATGTTATGATGAAGGCCAAGATTCGATTAGGAAGAAATATTTATTTATGTCACTAGTTTTCCGCTGGTTTTGCCAGATGGTCTTGAAAGACATGTTTTTTTAGCTTCGCTCTGTATCCTGCTGTTAGCATAGCAGGGAACCTGGGATCCTAGTGTTAAGATACTTCGTTAGCATTAAGACGCTTCCGTTCCCTACTTTTCGCTGTTTTCTCAAGGAATTGCGTGTTGATTACCAAAAATCCTGAAAACTTAGCTGAAAATATAAAATATTTCATTCCCCCGTATGAGCATCGAACTCACAACCGTCGCGTTTAGAATAGCTAGGAAAGCCTGAATTATTAAACATCTAAAAATCAATATTTCCTGAAATATTACAAAGTAATCGTTTAGCCACGGCCAATATATCGACCTTCCAAGTGCTCTATGTGGGTAATATGGCAGAACTGCTATTACTCTATTGCGTGACATACAAGCGTGACGAGAATGTTTTGTTTTCATTTTACTATTATTATGTATTGCCAAGCTTGTTCCTATCGTGGGAACTGAAAGGAATATAGCAAAAATTGTATTTTTGGATATTTTCTGTTATAATTAAGTGGTAATTTGTAAATTATTGATTTAAAAAGAAAAATCTTTTGGGTTTTTAGGGAAGATTATTATTAGGTTTGAGGCAATAACTTTAGTGTACTGGTGGTAAATTTGACTTTATGAAAATGAACAGAACAAAAGAGTATGTCAAACAAAAGACAAACAACGACTAATGCTGAGACATTCCGTTCTCCACTTTCGGTGATACGTGATTTATTGAGAGTAGAGTTGCGAAACTAAACGCCGTGGTTAATGCTACCTAAGCAGTACCTAAAATAAAAAGAATCAAAATTTTGTAATATTCTTTCTCAATCGAAAAATATATTTACGACAGAACCTTAGGTAAAGACAAATGAACAAGCTAGTATAATTTTACATAAATAATCAAGTTCCTTCACGACGCCGTACGTATACAGTGCAGTGTAACGTGCTTCAAATACAAATTAGTTAACGCAAGTTAGTGACCTTCCACTGTCTGTCTATATGAAGCTACATATAATAAATAGCAACGGTGTTCTGTCATACACATTTGCATTTCGAGAGGAAGAAGTGACTGATCACTATGTTTATTAGTGAATTTAAACAGATCTTGGAAATTTGTGTATAACATTAAGGTTTAGTTTCATGTTTTTATAACAATACATGATTAAGATATTCAATTCTCCGCTTTCTGCCTGTACTCGAGATATTCCGTATTGAATAGCGGAACTTAACACCGCAATTGGTGTTTTCAGGGGGGAAAATAAATTAATTAAAATCTATTTCTATATTATTACCCGCGGTGCTAAGTTCCACTATTCAACACGCAATGTCTCTAAAATTGGACGTTTGCGTTGAACTCTAAAAAAAACGAAAAATAGTTCCCTATTTTCCGCGAGAACACGGACGTTGACGCCACGCCTTGTCTTGTTACCAGAGAAAGGAAATGAAAAACATACTAATATTATCAGTATCAATGTAAGTTTGTTTTAACAAAACAACATTTTCACACCAAAACGGCTGTACCGATTATTATGAAACTTTGTACACATATTTGTTGAGGTGAAAGGGAAAAGTGGTTAAAAGGACATAGGATATAAAAAAATATTCGTTGACTATAATAAGTTTAAGCGAGAGAACTCGCGTTTGAGTCTCTAATATGAAATAATTAATTTCCCCGAGTGGGATTCAAACCTACAACCACCTTTACAGTCACACGCCGTGCCACTGCGCTACAACGGGCTAGCAACCTTTCTTATAAGACAATAAATTAATTAAAAGTATTTTATTTTATAATAAGTCAAGGCCTAGCGCCCACAGTCGGCCCACACGGTGACGTCACAGCCGGAACTCTAATGATTACCACTTGTGAAGTAATAATATAAAGAAATATTGATTATTGTAAATTTTACCTCGTTTTTAAATATGTTAGGGTAATTTTCCTTATTAAATACTCCATTTTAAAGTTTATATGTTGGGGAAGAGATGTTACGTAGACTGTTCATCAATGATTGTAGGTTCGATATCAGATTGGGGAAGTATTTTTATAATATAAATATTTATATTCTAGTTAAAGTTATCTAATGCGTGGTTTAGCATAACTTTTTTCCGCTTCTTAATATAAAAAATATTTAAATGGACAAACCTAAGTATATATTATATTTATCTTTCCAAATCTCTATCCTCCTAGGTTACTTACTCTGCCCCTAAAAAGTGAATCCCTCCGTAAAAGTTCAAGTTTAGAGATATTGTACGTATAGTCACAGCTTTTTAGTTTAGTTTAGTAGTTTTAGTAGTCGTTTTGAATGTTTCTATAAGATCAGGTATTTTTAACAGGCCGAAGGAATGAAATAATTTAGTTCCCCAAGTGGGAGTCGAACCAACTAAGCTCGCGTCTATAGTCATGCCGCTGCGCCGTTATGGGAAAATTATTATAAATATATTTATTTACAAAGCCTTAATGTCAGTTAAAAGTTAATTGACGTATATGAGTGATTATAGGTGAGGCCATTGGTAGCTTTAGATTTCAAAGAGTAGGGTGCGCTACATATGCATAGTGTTGCAATATTACAACATAATACATATCTGTATTAAGTGACGTACAGAACGTTTTCCTTTTGATATTTGCTTAAGTGAATTTGTCAAATTAAAATTAATCTCAGTGGTGGGGGATGGAGTGTTATAACACTAGGTTAGGAGTAGAGTGTGGAAGAGGCAATAGGCTTATACAATATACCTATATATTTTTTTTTTTGCTTCACAGTTCATCACTTTAGAGGGGTAGCCAGAGAGCCTCAACCCTCAATCCTCTCATACTAGCCTTCCGGGAGATGATGGATGACGGGTGACATTCCTCCAGTATCAATGTACCAGTGTAGAATAACTTAGACTCAATTATTTAATTTTAATTATTTTTATTTTGATTGTACTTTTAATATAAAATACTATGATATGATTAATACTGCCTATTAATAGAGATGATCTTTCTTATTATATTGCCGTCATCGCTCGCTTCGTTAATTTCGCTGTTATGGACTATAAATTCTAAAATGTTCCAACCGTATCCAGTCTTCCTCTACACATTTAATATTATTTTATATAACAACCTAAGTAATTTCAATGTCTATTTCCTTTATAGAGAACCTTATGTTACAACACTCTGTTCCCCACTTTTCGCCCATTTTTTAGTAAATAATTTGCGCTTTGTCTTGTTATTAGCCCAACTCCATTAACCCAGACGAGAATCGAATTAAGAACCATCGAAGCTATTGTAATTAATAAAATATTTAGGAAATATTTTCATTAAACAGAAATATTTTTCGACCACCCATCACTTCACAAGGCAGACAAACAGTTGCTTAACCTTCTATCCAACTTTCAAGTATCCAACATAACACTGATGTAATTGATCTATGACTGTATCTCAAGATCTGTCCGGGTTTCGTAAGTACGGAGTGCTTGCTTACATCTAACAGAAATTTAGTGAAAATAAATGGAGTAGAGTCAGATAGTGGAATTTTAGTCGAAAAGGCTATTTTTATTAATGTAAATATAGAGGTCGTTGCAGCACGGAGGCAGAAGCCAGAAGCCTGTGACTTACATTGCACTTATTTTCAATCTTGGTTTGATGAAGCGACAAGAAGGTACACGTACAATACTTTTTTAGCTTATATAGCAGTTCCCTACTACTACCGTTGATTTTTTTGAGGCATTGAGTGTCGGAACTCAACACCCCAGTGTTGAGTGTTGAGTTCAGCCGCTTTTGCTTTGGTGCCAGAGTGAAGATATGAAAATATTCATAATTAATACCCTCAAGTTGGGATCGAACCCACAACCGTCGCGTTATAGTCACTAGTCATCTTTGTACTATAGAAATAGTAGGTATATAGATAATGATATAGATCTAACACAATAATATAGTATATTGCATTAGAGTCACTTAATATTACATTGAAAGAGCTAAAATAATGTTTTAAAGATTGGTTTTAATAAAAACTAGAGCAACATTTGTGAAATGTGTTAAAAATCTATTGTTTTCACACAGGTTTATATAACATTAACATACAAAAAAGATCGTGGATTCGATTCCCACTCAGGTCAAATATTTTCATAATAATTTTATACGATTGTTCTATATAGATAGTAATTTATCTGTTCATGAATATCTTAAGAAGATATGTAATATGTAAGTCGCTTGAAGCAATAAAACTGCCTTTGAATACACAGTATACATTACAATAAAATTTATTCTATCCTGTCTGTCGGGCTGGCTGTATGTAATTTATCGAGAAACGTATATAGGGAAATGTTATTTATTAATGACTATGTTTAATTTTTATGAAATTAGAACTACAATTGACCAAAAAAACTAAAATATATTTTTTTGATTCACCCTGTATCCCGCACAGTAGGCAGAAGAAACCTAGTACATTCCATTCTTCTTTTCTGCCCTATTTTCGAGACATTTCGTGTTGAGTTGCGAATCTCAACGTTACCGTATGTTTTGTTATCAGTGCGAGGAAATAAAATATATTCAATATGATCCTTGAGGATCCAACCTACCACTACTCAACACACAGAGCCTCCAGAATTCGGCAGAAAGTGGGGAACGGAGTGTCTTAACACTAGGTTCCCTCTGCCTACCCTGCTGTGTGCGGGATACAGCGTGAAACTTTATTAAAGATAATTATGTCAATGTTACAAAAAAAATTAAACGTTAATAATATTTTTTTAATAATTATATTATTAATTCACTTTTAACATTCACAAAGTAATATTATTTGTAATGGATATGTAGAGCCTATGTCGTAAAAATCCTTGAGTTCGTTCCCTCGTATATCATATGGTGATATCTTTATAACCTATCGAAGTAGTCTATACTTCATTTTAAAGCAAAATAAAGAATAAAATTAATATAGTAATCGGAAAAAAATCTAAATATATATAATTCTGAAAATATTAATTATTTCTCTACATTTTTTGAATAAAGCCAACTGTATATTACTTTATAATTATAATTAATGATGTTAGAAATAATTAAAAAAAAACTTACCTTTTCAAATTTATTTTTAGCCACAAATCTCACAACACTATGCTTTAAGGCATTCACTTAGAACCATTTATTCAAGAACAAGACCACATCCTTGGGACCATATGCTTCGAAAAAATCCCAAATAAAAAAAACTTTAGGAAAAAACGTCGAGATCACTCATTTATTCGTAAAATTCTTATTTTAATAGGAAATTTAGTTAATTTTATATTCGTTTTTCGTTATTTCGTCGACTGACATCGCGGCTGCGCGCGCGCACGTCGCCTCAAGTACTGGGAACCGGTTGGTGTAGGCAAAAAGGTCGTATGATAGGATTTTTTGCTGTACCAAATTCGATGATGTCATGAATTTAAACTTGTTACCGTAACGGGAACTTCTTGTTCAGATTGGCTGGATTTTCGAAGGTTTTTGATATGAATGTGTTTTTAATGTTTGTGTAATAATGTATTGAGTATTATTTTGTGTTCTTTAAATGTCTGTACTAGCAACACTAGAGTATATATATATTAAGATCATTAAATTGTATGATAGTATCTTTTTTATCAGCTCAACGTTTTATCACATTTGGAGCAGCGGAACTTAACGCCGGACTTCACGCTGTTTCTCCTATATATCCCGTGCATAGTTGTTGATTTTGCTGACAAAAAAATTGAGATCTAAATAGGTATTCCTGAAATTCCCTATATATATATGTTAATAAAAAATTGGAACGTAAAGTTCGACTAGACAGTTGACGATTGATAGATGTTGTCTTGTTTATTGTGCGAATAATTTTTATTAAAATTTTATTTTAGCTTTATGCTGGACCCCGCATTAGGTTATGGCAGGGTAGGAGGTAGGTAATAGCAGGGTAGGCAGAAGGAACCTAGTATTAAGAAACTCCGATTCGCACTTTCGGCTAAAGAAAGACATAAAAATTTTAATAAATAACATATTATTTCCCCAGTGGGAATCGCAATTCGCAGTTATAGATGGCTTCTAACTGTGTAAAAAATAATTACAATTTATTTAAAAACTGCTTATTTTTCCCCTCTTTTACAGATATTTGTCCTAGTGTTATTTTGTAAATCAACATTAACTCCACTACTAATATGTTTTATTCAAAATATCAAAAATAGATTTTAATATTAATATATCAGTCTTTATAATGACAATAATAATCTAAAGCTTAAGCAGTTTACCATAAACAGTTATATAATAATTAATTAATGCCTTAAAAAATAACTAAGTTCATTGAACTGCCTAAAGACATGCCTATTAACGCAACAAACAAACTTTTATTAATGTTTATTATAAATATATATTTTAATATTTTTTTATAGCTAACGTCTTTATCTCATAGTGCAGGGTAGGAAGAGAAAACCTAATGCCAAGACAATCTGATCTTCACTTTCCTCTCGAATTTGAGACCCTGGCGAAACTCAACTCCCAGCTTTGTCCCGCCAGATCGTGGAAATTGAATAATTTACTTTTCCATGCACTAATGGAATCCACAACCATTTACATCAGACGTTGTTTCTCATCGACATTGTGGCAACTAAAGTCTACATTATAAATATATTTTTGTTAATGTCTAGAATTATAATGTATGGTTTACATATCATATTAATACTGTCAATATGAGGTCCCACAGTAGTTGAAGATTTTGATTTAATTTTTTTTCTTCATGCCATATCCAAGCACATAAAAGAACCTGGGAATCTACTGTTGGGCTGTATCCCGCGCACAGCAGGGTAGGCAGAGGGAAACTCGTTCGATTCCCACTCGAGGAAATGTAATATTTAATGCTTTCATTTTCTTGCCCTGGTAACGAGGCAAAGTGTGGCTCTAAGTTCCGCCAGTCAACATGCAATGCTTCCAGAATTGGTCAGAAAATGGAGAACGGAGTGTCTTATCACCAGATACCCGTGGGGGATACAGGATAAAGTTTAAAAACATGTTAAATACTTTAATAAGCATCGTATAGTCTAATTATTTAACTACACAGTCCATAGTAGTGGTAAATATTACAACACGCCACCATTACGTGTTGAAACACTTAATTATCTTAAAACCTAATTACGATGTACTGGATGCTTCATGATGACACAAATAGTGTTTATGTTAAAAGATGGAACTAGCTTTGACCAGCGGCTTTACTTGTAAATTAAATAATAATTTACTATATCTGTGAACCAAGGAAAGGCAGTCTAAACCGATAAAGACAATCATGGAAGCTTAATAGCAATGCATATATTTTTTAAAGGTTCAAGTTGTATTCCAAACTTAGCAGAATAGGCAGAGGGAATTTGGGAACATAGTGTTAATATACTCTGTTCTCAATTAAGACACTTCTGTTCCCCACTTTCCGCTGAATACTATAGGCATCTTTGAGAGGCGGAATTCCACTTAACTCGACGCTTTACCCCGTTACCATAACGAGGAAATGAAAACATTAAATATTTTACATCTCCGAGTGGGAATCGAACCCACAACCGTCGTGTTTACTATCGCACGCTTGTGCCCCTGCACCACCACGGCTCCTAATGCATGTAATTTATATACGTTGATGTAAAGATAGAACACTAATGAACTATAATTAAGGCCTCCTGTCTTCACCTTTCTTAGAAAATAAGAGACGATATTCTTTTAAGTAAGATTTATTTATTTTATGTATGTAAATAATTGTTTGATATGAAATTAGTATTTTAAGTAAGTTCATGTTTGGGAAGAAAAATATTTCTAGCAATTAATGTGATTATATGTGTTTAGTGGAGAACTTCAACGCCGCGCTTCGTTTCACCCGTGGGAATAGTTATTACTCCAAGTGGACATCGAACCTGCAACCATCGCGTTTACAGTCTAACATTATCCCACTACGCTTCATATATTACTTTAATACGTATCTTTGTATTAATTGCGTTGTGTGAATGAAACATAACTCGCCTTTTGTTTTGTAGTCAGTTAAAAATTCACTGCACCCAAGACTGCAGTCAAGGAGAACATCCAGACGTTTTTTTGCAATGCAAATATTATTTTTAGTTCTTGAAAATCAAGTCTGAGCGGCATATGTCATTTTGTAATGTAACATACATCCACATTGCTTCCGTATGACAAATACAACTCTATTACTTTTGGGTTAAGGTTCTAAATCAATAATTATAATTCAGAGTTAAGCCTTTTACTAGAAATACTAAAAATTCAAGACCAAACCAATATTATTCAATTATTCTTTATAGAAATTTAGTGTTTATGATGTAAACTATAAAGAATACTATTGCACTTCGAAAAATCGTATATATGATGTTTCTTAAATTGTATTAGCTTATAAAATAAGACCTATACGACTCAATGCTCAGGATACGGCGGTATATTTAACGTTCGACTTTTGTATATTTCTTATTTTCGTCCCCTTTTAGTTTAATACGATTCTTTGATAAAAAAAAAATATTTGTGAAAGCTATGAAATAATGATAGAAATATTTTTTTAAATGTCAACCCATTGTGAGAACATAAACTAAGTTATATTGTAAAATAGCTTTTCGTAAATGTGGCCTTCGTGGTGCAGAGGAACAAGCGTGCGAATGTAAACGTGACGAATTTTGGGTTTTCAATTTTCCCACTCGGAGGCATAAAAAAAAAAGAAAATATATATTCTTATTTCCTCGCTCTGGTAACGAAGCACAGTGCAACGTTGAGTTCTGCTACTCAACATGCAATGCCTCAAGAATTCAGCGGAAAGTGGGGAATACTACCGAATCCCGAAGTTTCTAGGTTGCCTCTAACTACCCTGCTATGTGCAGGATATAACATGAAGCAGTCTGTAAATACGTTCGATATCTGATTTTGGAAAGTCACTTTGAAGTTTTGATGAAAAAATGTTTCCCTATTGTTTCCACACCCTGGAAGAATGGAGAGAGAACCTGTTAAAAAATTAAAATCTTTAACATCTTAAGTCTATTAGTCTATTCTAATAAAAGGCTTCTAATTATTTTATTTTAGAAGTATATAAGATCGTAGGTGACCAATATTACGTTAACGTTTTAAAATTTTGAACGAAAAGATAGTTATTCAAGTAGAGTGTATAAAATACTCAAGGATATTCCAGGAACAACTTTGCAGTTCAAAGTATGTATCTTCGTGGAAGATGGAACCAGTTTTGCGATGGGAACAATGCTCGAAAGACATTTACATTTAAATACTGCTTTATATTCGTATACGAGTTGAGTTGAAATAAGAAAAATGAAATATATATACGTGCATTCTTTGTTTTTATACTTCTTAGTCTATATTCACTTGGGGAGGCAGATATAACTTATTGCACGGTAAGTTATACTCTTTATAGTTTCATTTTGAGACATTGATTGTTGGCGGAACTTAACGCTACCTTGCCTACTAAAACGGATATAAAAATAATTTAAATGTTAACACGAATATATGTTTTCATCCATAAATTATCTATAAAATACCACTCAAAGAAATATATTTTTGAAATACATTCCATATTGCATCTTATTCTTTATCTTTTTTTCTTAACCACGTAAAACAAAACAATAAACAAATATTATTTTAACACATTTACTTATACTTTAATATAAGTCAAAATAATAAATTTGAACACACAGAAAACACAATTTTAATGTATTCTCCGAAAATCAATGTTTACGTCATACGTTGTTTTTGTGCAACATTAAAAGCTACATATAAAAGACTTCAACGGGAGCAACCGTTAAGGTCTCATGGCCAGTTTTGTTTTTAAGCACATACGTAATATGTATTCTTTAAATATTTTTACTTATTAAGTATATATGATATATATATTTAGCATATATGTGAGTCATGTGTATTTTTAACTTGTTTATAATGACGAGTTTGCCTAAAACATTATATGTTTTGGCATAATTGTGAGTTTTTTGTCGTCTTTTGTATATAGGGGTCCATATATAAACAGAGAAATAATGTATAAGAACTTAAATACTTCATTTTGTGGCCAAAGAGTTCTTAATTTCAATACAGTGAGTGTTGAGTTGCGGACCATAATGCAATGTGTTGAAATATAAATATTATTAATTATCCACGTACCTATACAAATCTTAGTAAAAGTCTGATAACTTGGTACGTCGGAAAGAATGATTAAAAATAAAGATTAAAATAATATTTATTATATTTATATTTACATTAAAAAAAGAAATCATTTGCATAAATACGTGATATAGCATGTTTACTAATGGAGCTTAACACCGCACTGTACCTCCCCAGAGCAATAAAATATAGATATATATAAATAAATTAGAAATTAAATAAGATACTGAGTATAACAGGCTCTATAGCGCCACCTATTTATAAAATTAGGAATTTTAAGGCTTCAAAGTTAAGTTATTTACACTTTAAGCTTACTTAATTATAAAATAGATGGCGTAGGTGACCCTTGAGTTTTTTATACTCCTGGCGATAACTGAGGGGTAGAGAGAGGAAAGAGAGTAATTTCATGAGTCTGTGTAAGTTTATCTGTATGTCTGCTGTGGCATCATAGCTCTAAAACGGATGGAACGATATTGGTCTTGTTCTTTTTTAAAAGCTTTTATTTAACTTGCAATGTATGTATGTGGGTTCGGGTGAAATCTTGGGGCTCAATTTTGAAGTAGATATTGTCAACCGATTGAGCTGAAATTTTGTATGCACGTTTACTTTGGATGACAATGCACGATAAAATATATGACGTCATTCTAAATGTAATATGGCGGACCATGCAAGATGGCGGAATAGTTATTTTTAATGTACTTCTACAATATGGGTATCAAATGAAAGAGCTCGTTGAGAGCAACTCGAAAAATAATGTGTTTTCATTCATGTCTAGACTCATAACCTCATTGTACACAATTTATATGATCATAAAAGCTTGTCGCGTTAATCAATATTTAATTAAATTGAAACTTTAAAAATTGAAACTTAGCAGATTTTACATAATTAAATTAGCACTAGTTTAGTTACATAAGTAAATCGCGCGACAAGCTTTTATGATCATATAAGGGTCATAATCAGAAAAGTGGACATTTTCGAATTCGTAACGTAACTGATAAGTAACAACACTGATAATGTTTGTTACGAAACTGATGTCATAAGGCATTATACACAACAAAATAAGGATATTATATGAATAAAACTATTGTTTTTTTTATTTAATGAGATACAAATTAAAATTTTAAAGATTCTATCGTTGAATTAACAGATTATAAATGTAACAAGAAAACATAACAAAGTGACAATATTAACAATATAATAATGCTAGTTCGTAACGTAATAAACTTATATTTCTAGTTAGAGATCACAAAGTTAATGATAAAATTAAATCCACTTTAAAATATATCAAAATTTGAGTCGTTATCACTGGAATTAAGTTTAATTCTTTGTAAGTGTTTATTCCGCATATCTTCATATTTAATAGGATTGGTCTTTTTAAGACGTTCTCTATATCTTTTATGTTTCAGCATTTGACATAGGAGCCATGACGCTTACTGAAATA
>HE670787.1:494936-512748 GCA_000313835.2 Heliconius melpomene melpomene | reverse complement strand
ACGTGTTGCATCTGCAAGCACTGAAGTTCTTTTTTGAGATTTTGTAAAAAGAAGCAAATAACATAAACAAGAAAACGAAATTATAGAATACTTACCAAAATAAAAGCCGTTTATAACCCTGAGATGTAATTTCACGCATTCCCTCTAAAACATTTGAACCCCTCTACTGCTGCGAGAACACTACTTGTTGAAGCTACGACAGCATTGACTTTTAGAATATGGTGCCACAACAAAAAATAATATAAAACACCATCCAAAATAATTGCATTCATAATTTAATTGCACGTTACTAGCCCTAGAGTAACAAAAAGACAATACTTTGGGACAAATTTACTTAACTAATATATATTATTTATTAAATAATGTATCAATAAAAGTAGTTCTATTTAATATTATGCATAAAGTAAAGTAATATAAACATATCTGAAATCAAATAAAACCATAAACATTCGTAACAAATCAATTCTTAAAAAGTAAAGTGGTGAATGGGACACGAAAAATTGTATGGAAGCATTTTGAAAGGTTTTTTGCAACTAACAACAAATACTATTATTTGCCATAATACATTTAAAATATTATAAAAATCTTTAAGTTAATAAATAAATTTATCGTAAATGGCAAAATATTTAAATTGTCTTTAAAATTGTATTTTTAAAACGCATTCAAAGTAGCGGGACAAGAAAAGACACAAAAAGGACACTTTTTCTGATTATGACCCATAAATTGTGTACAATGAGGTTATGAGTTGATAGTTAAAATTTAAAAGACAAATTTTATTTTCTTCTTTTTAGAGCATTTAAATAAAAGCTTTTTCTAAAAATGATTTTTTGCTTATAATTTATTATTTGTAAGGTGATTTAATAGAGAGACTGGGAGTGTTATTAGCCGTAATTCGAGTAAATATATCCTGTTTAAAAATTACCTCTTTTCTCATTATTTGTTTATTTTTCAGAATTTTTTATGCCAGGGATTTGTAAATATATTATTTAAACAAATAAAAGACTTAATTGAAAAATGTATTATCTTTATTTTAAAAAAGTATAAAAGCATTTATTATTCTAAAATAAATAAATTTACATGGTAATATTATTAATTCAGACCACATAGTCTTGAATCCTAATTTAGGATTTTTATAAAAATAACAATTATGTTATTAACAAAAATATACAAATATTGAATATATACAAAATTATTTTTAAGGTTCACGCTGTGTCCCGTATATAGCAGGGGAGGCAGAGGGAATCTATTGTTAAATCTCTCCGTTCCTAACTTTCTCCCCAACTTAACCTCACACTTCTCACCAGAGGAGTGGGGACGTTAAAATAATTTATAATCATCCCCCGAATGGGAGTCGAAACCACGACCGTCACGTGTGCAGCTTTTTAATTTAATTTATAAATTAAATACTATGTAGCACCTATTTACATTTACATATAAATAAAAATCATTAAGAGATCTTTATTACAATATTACGAAATAAAAAAAACTTATTAATAGATTTTAATATTATTCTTTTAGTTTTACGTTGCATTCTGCACATAGCAGGCTAGACACAGGGAACCTGGAAATGTAGTATTAAGATACTTCTGTCCCAACTCTTCATTTCACATGGCGTGTTGAGTGGCGGTACCCAATGCCGCGCTTTGCCTTGATACCAGAGCGAATAAATGAAAAACAATAAACAATTCCTTTCCCCCAGTGGCCATTGTACCCACAATCGTCGCGTTTGTGCCACTGCGCCAAGACCCCCTCAAATAATAATATTAGTTAATAATATTCTTACAATGATCACAGGAGGTAAAAAATATTTTGTATTACTCTAAAGAGAAATAAGTAGAAATGCTATAACATGTTGAATATTTTTTCATATTTCCCGTACTTCTTTACTTTGAATAAAAAGTAATTGAAAAAAAATAAGATTCAATAAAAATTGAGAAACAGAAAAAAATGGAGAGTGAAGACATTTACAAATGTTACATGAAACTACTAAGTACTTAAATAAACTAAAATCAAGCGGTCACTTGTACCCTCAATAAACATATACTCAACATAAGTTACTTGTCAGGCTTCACTTGTATCCCTAAGTAATTTTTGAGGTACATAATAAAAATTATGATGTACAAGTGATCTTACAAAACAATTAACATAATTTTGGGGTACAAGTGAGCTAACAAAACAATATACATAATATCCATAATATCTAACTTGTCAATCCAGGGTACCAATAATTTTTGGCGACAAATGACCTCACAAAATGAACTACGTACTAACCAACTTATCGATCCAGGGTACAAATTTCTGTATATTAGTATAGACTCCCGGTAAATGTTCCCTGCCACATCCAATGCCCCATGACACGAGGCCTATGAGAGTATTTCGACCCTCATATTTCATGGTTAATGGTCCCCCCGAGTCCCCTTGGCAGGAATCTCGACCTCCCTGAAACGCAAATTATAGTTTATATTAATATAAAGATACAGAGTGAGAATCGCACCTCAGTGCGAAAACTTTAGTAAAGTGTTTTCAGTCAGACCTGTCCTACTATGCCACATTTGCCTTAAATATTTACTTTAGATTGAAATTACAAACAAAATTTTCCAATCCAAGTTTAAGCAAAATCTTTATAAATGGGATCAACCCAACATATTCTAGAATGTTTTTAAGATCTAACCTCTTTATATCCAGCACACAGGAACACGTCGTGTATGGTCTCCCGGCGGCCGGCCGCACGGAACCAGCGCTGGCAACGTTCGTTTGGTATTACTTCTACTTCTACTTCCTGTTAATGATAAAAATAGTAGAGATAATTAAATTTTATAGAAATATTGTTTCCTTTTTGCCGCAAATTTGAAGGTATTAGGAGCCATTCATGAATTATGTCACTTGAGGAGTGAGCGGGTCGACGAAATGTCATACAAGATAAGGGGTGGAGATGGCTCTTAATTTAACATTTTAAAATATAAAATTCAAACATAATATCGGAGCTGCTGTTTAATTTAATAATTTCTTTTTTTTATTTTATTAAATACATTAATTCTAATATTACAAACATGTCTTATTACTATGTGTAATCACACTATGTATTGCTTCACTTACATGATGTACAATTACAACATATGTGACGTCACACTACGTAAAGATTGGATTCAGCAGGTTAAATAAGAAAAGCCAATGTTGCATTTGTCCATTATAACAAAAAGAAAAATATCTACGGGTTCTATTTGTCACAGCGTATCTTAGGCGTCTAGTGACAATGTGAGATTCAAATTTCACAAACACAAAATATTTAACAATAACTACTCTTTTTTTCCAAAAAGGCACATTAATAATTTCGAACTTCATACCTGTAAAACAGAAGGCACAGTACTCTGTCCGTGCCTCGTTCTCCCCCATCCGGCGACGGTCGCCATTTTTCCTGATAACTTCATTTGTTTCTGTGGTAAACAGACCTGGAATTGATAATAATTTAAATGAATAGAAGTAATAAATGACAGACAACACTTATAGTAATACAAAAATTAAACAAATATAACAAAAAAAGAAAACGGAAGTTAAAAATTTGTTTAAGTGTAAGAAAGTTATTATTTTAATAATATATAAATTGTATCTTATTATATCATATACAAGTTTGTCCACATTGAAAAACAGATCATCCTATATTCCTCCAATATTTCATATTTGGGCTGAATTACTATAAAATGATTTCTTTGAGGAAATTATTTTTAAAAATATAAAATTGAATTGAATTCAGATTTTTTGGTATATGAGAAAATATTTTTTATTAGCAACCTAAAAAAGTTACTTTCCAGAATCAACATATTATTTATTGGTATAGGTTCTTTTAAATTACTTAATACAACTACGAAACAAAATAACTTACAGGCAATATATGTTGTTTAAACACAACACTGTGATCCAATTGGACTAAAGCGACATCGTTCCTAAAGTCTGAAGGTTCGTAAGACGGGTGGACCTCTTTCCTTTGGACCGCGAATTCTTCATGAGAATATCTTTCCCCTGCATCTCTGACATCCCATTCGCCAAGACGGACGCGTAGTTGGGAGTTTGGTGTGCTGGAAAATTCAGGTTTGACGTATTAGTTTGGAAATTTATTTTGTATTTGTAGTTTTATTTTGACGTTTTCATAATTTTGTTATTTTTTTGGCCAAAGTAGAAGTACAAAAAATATTTTTTATATAAAATTTTGATTCCACATATCTAAATATATTCAAAAAAATATATAAACAATACTCACGTAGCAACACAATGGGCGGCTGTAATAACCCATCTGTCAGATATCAAGGCACCTCCACACGCAAGCTTCTTACTCAAAAACCCTGACTTTATAAGCGCTGCTTGCCACGGATGGGAACCGAACCCGGTAGAATGACCACCAACGATACGATTTGATCTTGTGAAGAGTTCTCCACAGCCTAGAAGATAAAAGATATAATATAAATAAAGAAGCGTCAAAAGAAGAAAGAGAGATATATTTTATCGGACTCTAAGAGTAATAAGAGACGCGTGTTTATGTATGAGAGTTGGTTTTGTATTGGTATTTTCTTAATATACAATTATTTTGTGTATATAAGCATTCTAACTACTGTGCATTTCTACCTTAAAGTTATCTTAATTACATATGTTCTACAATCCCACACAAATCTACATATATTTATTACAGAAATATTTTCATAAATATGGAAGACATACATATAAACATTGTCATGACAATGTTGATATGTTTAAACAATTTTCAACTTTGACAAACATATTATAATAAACATTTTACAACTTCTAAAAAAAATCTTATAGATAGAAATTGTCAACTGTCACTTTGGAATGGATAACATAGGACATGTTATCCATTCCAAAGTGTTCCTAAATAAGGAACTGGATTTCTATTTACTTTAGCAAAATATTTTGACAACAATGTTATTATTGCATAATAATTTTTTTACTGATTAATTTTAATACATACATTTACATAAAACATACTATCAGTAATAACAATAACTTCAAAATTCTACAATAATATACATGAACCCAACCCATTTCTACTGCCTTTTCTACTTAATTCTACACCTTCCCTCCTTCTACAACTTTATTCAACTTTACTAAAACTATTTCACAACAAGCTGGTATTGTATATTAAATTAACAATTACAATTATACTTAACATCCTTACAGCCATTTTACATGAACCCTTAACTTCATACTTATGAATTTCTTTACTATGAACTTCATTCTTTTGAAGTTACGGATTCATTATTAATGATTTCTTCTCAATGTTCTTACATTTATAAGCTTCTTACTATATTGCTTCGTTTATTTTGTGTAAAAAGCGACTAAAGCGTGCATCAGAGGTGCGTGATGATTATGAAAACGCCGTGCAGTTAACAAGCAGGAAGGAAAAATAATATTACGAAAACTCGAGAACTTTTATTAATATAACCACTGTGTCATGTCATTACTTGTTTTTAAAAATCTAACAAAAATCTCCACATATTAGAGTTTTAAACGTTGAAGGTTTGGTTTCTCAAGTATAGAGTTATAATATTTAAAGAATTTTTTATTGGAAAAGATAAAAAAACCTGTATATTTAAAAAAAATACAATTTTTTTGGCAGTGGAGAATGCTTGATTTTTTCTGTATTTGAAAACATTTCACTAAAAATATTGTATACTTCGTTATCAAATTAACATATTATAGGAAATATCAAGATAATAGATATGTACGTATACGTATAATTACTCTGAAAAAGCAAAAGTCCTTGAGTTTTCTTAAACTAATACAGTCAACAAAAATTTTACTAGTCCTTATAAAACAATCTCACCCGGGTAGCTAGGTCTTGGTGGTTTATGACTATTCGTGTGTATCGGCACATAATCATCATCACCGTCCGGTTTGGAACCTATATCCGGGTAGAATTCCGGCAATTGTGTTGTACTTTCGTGATACGACGGCTTTACATAGTAATAGTGGTTCTGATCGTAGTTTTGTATGCTCCAATCCGGTTTCGGCCGGTTCATACCGGTCTGATCCGGTTCCGGCCGGTCCGGGACCGGTTTTGGGCGGTTGTGGTGCGGGTTCACGTGGTTTGTATCCGTGTAAATGATGATTGGGTCCTCGAACTGTGTGTTTGTTTGGTATTCGAACGTTTCGTGTGGGAATGTGCCGATGATTTGTATAAAGTCACCTGTTGTCAAATATTTGTTTTACTACGTAGAATATTGAACTATTGCTATCTATACTCTCTATTTTTAAAATTATATTTAATAATTTGTACAATTATAACATAGTAAATTTACATATTTATAATTATAACTAATATTAAAGCAAATAACAATTTATTATCGTAATATTCTATTATAGAAGCTGCAATAGCATAGCATTGGTATATTTAACAAACAATCCTCAACTTTCGTGAGGTATTTCTCTTAGCAACAGAGAAAAGGTAACCCATTTCTTTAAAATCTGAGTACCGACCTACGTCTCGTAGGGGGTACTTCTGGAACTGAGAATTACATCTATCCGTCTATCTGTGATCACGGACTATTGCTACTACCTTCGAGAACATAGTATTAATTATATAGGAGAATGGTCATGTAAAAAGGTATCTCGACCCCACGGAGGGCATGTGAGGAGGTTGATGACAGTGGACGAGGCCAAAGAGGTATGCAGAGACGATAACGTTTGGCGCTCCGTTCTCCCTGGCTATGAATAAAGCGTGAGGATTAAAAAAAAGACAGCGTATCCCTAGAGTCATACTCAGTTTACTCTACATAAAATTAATGAGTAAAAGCTATAAAAAAAATCGCGAATGAAACCAAGCATGAGAAGCAGAAAGTACGTAATAAGCTTATTACTATTATTTAATCAACAAAATTCATTGTAATAAATTATACAATAGTAACTTCCTTTTGTTGTACAATTTTTCCTTTTATTTCTTTGAAGTTATGATTTAAGAAGTTATACAATAGGTTATACAGTAATTACGTTATTGTGAAAAGATATAAAAAATAATTAGACTATTTATGTCTAGACTTAGATTGCATAAGGTAATTTTGGGTTCAAATCCACTCCTCAGAAAATAATATCATCATCATCAATCATTTAATAATTTCATTCCGCCGCTCTGTTAAGGAGACGAACAGCCGGCGTTAAATTCCGACACTCAACGCGCAATGTCTCGAAAATTCGGCAAAATTCGGCGCTTTGCCTAACCTGCTATATGCGGGATTCAGCGTGAAACTACAGCTGTTAGCAAGACATAATAACCATTTAATTCCATACAATTATATAGATTAGGGTCACTTTCGAATAATTTGTACCGGATGAAGAATTACTTTTTAAATCTCTTAGAGCCATTGTGTTAACGCTTGACTAGGTGCGATGCTACGACTTTCACTGGTTTTCTCTCAAATCTAACAGCCGAGACCAGAAAATTAGGTAATTTTATGGTAATTTTATACTTTTATTATCATTATTTAGTTTAATTTTATAATAACAGATTATAGTAAGCACGCAAGATTTCAATCTTCGGATCTTCGGATCGGATTAAATTTTGATACTTATATAAAAGTTCTTAAATGTAAGCTTAATATATTTTTTTTCTATATATTTTTAAGCATAGGGCTAGAGTTAACACTTCCCTTATTCCGTTTCCCACCAATTTTCGAGACAGTAGTCAAGTTAAATAACAGTACTCAACGCCGCGTACTGTACCCCACAGTAAAGAGATGAATATAATGAATCGAATCCACGACTACGTCGCATTCACAGGCTGATGTTTCACTGCTCTAAGGCGAAGGAATCTATATTATTAATATAAATATTTTTCTAAACGTGGATTCACTGCTGAAAAGGGCTTAAAGCCTTTTTCAACTACCATTGCTAATGCCACTATGATAAACTAAACTATGAGAATAAGTTTTTTTTAAATGGCAAACTGTGATAAAATAAATAACTCTTTCGCACTAATTACTTCAACATTTCTTGTAATAAAAATAAAAAAATTACAACCCAAAATAAAATTACTTTTATGATATGCAAAATATGCGGTTTCGTATTACGCAACTATTATAGTATCGGGGTCGTTGCGTAACTACAAATACAATCGTTTCTATAGGCGAGAAAGTAAACATAATAATAACACATTACGAAATTACGCTGTGAAGAAAATGAAACGTAAAAAAGTGTACTTCCGGAAATAATTGGTCTACTAATTGTTGGAGCAATCAGCGCGGAAATATTGAGAATATAATATATAATTTATAGGCGGAAGCGGATAGGTACCTACGCAAATTAACTCTTCGCCTTGGCAAAGCCTGGCGTTAAGAGAGTTGAATCATAACTACCTCGTTCTCAGCTTTAAAATGAGTTTTCTTTTTACCCCCACATCATCCCGCACATCAAAGGGAAGGCAGAGGAAATTTGGGAACTTACACTTTCCGATAAATTCTGGGGGCATTGTGTGTTGAATCGGCTTAAGAAATTTTCAAGTTTCTAATTTTTAAGTTTTCACAAATTTATGCTGAATAAGAACCATATGTTTTTGCAAACTAAAAGAGAGTCTATTGTACTCATTCATTATATTGTTTCATCATTTTTACAAATACAGACATACATACATACATATATATTTGGTATGAATTTGGCAAACCTTTTGTTTGAGCGTAGACCGAATTTGGGTCAGTTTCGAAATTTTGGCTAAAGAAATAAAATTAAAGACGAATGTTACATTATGTTTTATGGTAAAAGCGAAGTGGCCTAAGTCAAATATGTTCGTCCAATTTTTTTAACTTAGCAGAAGGTACCAAGTGTTAAGACACTCTCTTTCCCCTTTATTATTCAAAAATATATTTAAAAAATCATTTATATTTAATTTTTAGTGCCATATATTAATAATTAGTAATATACTTTGTTAACACAACGTGCTTTTAGTTAAAATCATGATTACTAAAAAGAAAGAAATAAATAGCAGAAATAACAAAAAAAAATATCTTAATTAAATAAAAAATGCTTAGAGAAAAGCTTTTAAGAAACATTAAAAAAAGACAGACTAACCTAAAATTACAAAAATAAATAATTAATTATTTTCTATCACAAAAAAACAATTTTCAGTTAATAACTAACAAAAAACATCTAAAAAGCCATAATAAAAAAACACTTACTAGCATTATGAACGACAGGTGCTATTTCAGTCGGACGTTCAGTCGTTTCCTGTTTGATGCAGCACGCCCATATCATCCCACCTGAGCACAGGTCCACGGGCTTACCACCCCCCATTGCGCAGGTTATGCTCAACCCGCAGGAAAACCGGGCACCCCTGTACCGGCAGGATTGGGGTATCACTGGAAATTAAATAGTTGATTTTAGTGTGTTTTCTCTAAAAGGTTTTAAACAACATTGTTATTTAAAATGAAAAGAGGCTTAAATATATTTTTTTTATTTAAAAAAGAGCTTATAATGAAATGACACTACTTTTAATTATTTACAATAACATAATTACATATGCATATGTACAAAACAATATTAGAAGCGAGAAATTCTCTCTTAGTACTACGCTCTCTACCCATATGACAAATTTCAGTTTTCAAGACCTTAATTTGTGCGTTGTCCGTCTCAGTTATGAAAGAATTTTATTTTTTTTTAACATTTTTTTATTTTTTTTATTTATTACTATCAAATATCCATAAACATATATAAATATGTAATATATAGAGAGAAAAGAAAAACAAAAAAGCCTTTTTTCATCGAGATTTGAACCAAAACCCACATGTTTCTCGTGCTACGCCGTTTACAAACAAGATAATAACCATCAATAAATCAATTATGCAAATATATAAAAAAAAACTATAGTAAACATCGCGTGTTTATAAACAAACGTTAGATGAGAGTAAAAGTAGTGAAGTGAAATTGATAGATCGAGGCCGTTCACCGACCATTGATAGATTGCGTTACATAACAAAACATATCATGCGTAGAGGTATTTTTATTTATTTTCACGCATTATCCCGCATGTAGCGGTGTAGGCGGAGAGAATTTAGTGTTACGGCACTATGTTCTTAACATTGATTCTTGTCTGAACAGAAGAGGTATGGGAAAATAATTAAATAGGTGTCTATGTGCGCGCTTTATGTACGTAACTGCATGTTGTATACGTGCAGTTTTACGATGTATCCCGCATATAGCAGGGTATGCAGAGGTACCCTAGTGTTAAGACACTCTGCTCTCCATTTTCCACCGAATTTTTGAGGCATTAAGTGTTAAATCGTGGTACATAAAGCTTTGTCTTATTAATAGAGAAAATAAAATAGTTCTCGAGTGAAAATCGAACCTACAACTGTCATGTGAGACGCTGTGCCACTACGCCACGACGGTTTCCACAATTTTAATAGGAAATAATGTTATAATTCAACTTATTACCACTACAGCCATCATTCATATTATATAAACGCTAATCTCAGAACGTAAATAGTAGGTTTAATATAATTCAGGAAGTAATTTGTTTCTCTGGTGGACTTTCACGAAATACACACCATTAGAGAAATAGAAAGCATGGTGTCACTTTTGATTTGCACTTTCAAAAACAATTTATTGTGTCATAATTTGTCATTTATACGGAAATTAAGGTAAATCTGATCTCATTGGGTGCAACAATAACGAATTTGCTGAGAATGTTTTTTTAAATATTGCAGGAGATCCAATCAAAGTCAATGTTTTTTTAAATATATTACACATTATACATACACTATATAATATATTAAACATACACTATATAATTACAGTACCCTATATTATTATAACTATATTTTTTTAGCTTCCCGCTAACACTTCTTACCGTTTTCCGCTCTCATGTGGAACGTTGAGTAGCGGAACTCAACACCGCCCTTGAGGCAAAATCGTAAGGTAAAATGTGACGAAAGTTAAGTATATTATATCACTTAATTTAATTTTAGTTAAATAGCTTAGTCTAAAACATTCAATTAATAAGAATTATGAATATGTTATTGTGTTTCTAAGTGTAAATTATGTTTCTAAGTCCATTAATTACGTTGTTGTTTGTGCGTTGTTTGTCAATCATTAAGTAACGGAAGAGGTTTATATGCACATATAGATGTCTATATGGGATCATTCATCTCTCGCATGTCTATTATTAATATACGAGTACATACTAAATAAGCATAACTTACAAGTATATAATACCGTGTATTTCAGCAATGATGAATATTTTTCCTTCAAACAAAGCGATTTACAACGTAATTTACAGTTTTTTTTATAATTTTTTTAAATATATGTATGTATTTATGTATATTTATATGAGAATATTTCATTCTATTATCAGGTAGTTGACTCCGCTAGGGTATGAATGAGATGCCTGCACGCGATGATTGTCGATACGAATTATTAATATTGATATTTAGACAGACAAAGCCATATACACCTGCTATATCTATTTTTAGTTCTTATTTATGTACATATATTTCTATGCTATTCGAAAGTGTTAAAAAATTACCTTTATTATAATTTACACAGTAGAGAAAACAAATCAATTAAAGAAATTGTAAAAGCCTTTTTATAACGTATGAAATTCGATTTTCAATTTCCGCCTCAATTCAAGATATTACGTCCATAATGGTGGAACCCAACGCCGCGTTTTGTATTCTTATTAGAGCGAGGAAATGAAAATTTCCTTTCCCTCGTCTGGGTATCTTGTCTAATGGAAGCCCACTACCATCGCGCTTACAGTCAAAATCCGTAACACGCGCCACGATAAACTCATATATATAAAAATGTAAAATATAAATAATATTTATCTACATGCTGTAAAAATTTAATAATAGAAACGGTATTGCAAAATAAAATTAATAAAACTAGCTAAATTATAATTCTAAATGCATTCTAAACCACATTTCCCAGCTTCACCATTGTTAGGCCTTACAAGGCCGACGTTATATAATATTAAAAACACGTTACATTACACTAACGGTACTATTATATTTTAATGTATTAACGTCTCACTTTCTAATTGTATAATTTAATGGGCTTAGGCCTTAATAATATTTTAAATTATATTATTACAAAATATATTTTAAAATCTCTGAAGTTAAAGACAAGTAAAAATTGTTGTATTAATACTTAGTGATATATTAATAAAGTATGTAATTCATATTTGTTTTTTATTATTATCTGTAAAAAAAATGGTATATTCAATGGTTTCTGTACTCACTTTTCCCTAATAAATCCATAATAGAGTCCTCTTGTGGTGTACTACTGTGTTGATGCCCCTTTTTCCTTCCAAACGCATCGAGTAATAAAATCTCTTTCTCTTGTCCACTGACTGGCCTCCGTCTATCCGAAACTTCTTCACTTATAGCCAAATTATCTTGTAAAGTCAATACATCATTATCATTTTCTGAACACAATATAACGTCTGTTGTAATAAATATAATTAAAATTAATAATCTTCTCCGAATTTTGAAGTTTTGTTTTCCCGCCATCTTGCTGACTGTCACTGTCATTGGTTTGTCAACACTCTTTTTGGCACATTATAATAGATATTTATTATTAACACTTATATCACTTTAATTTAGAGATATTTTTGTATAATTATTTTAATTTTATGTTTAGCACTAAAGCATTTTTTCAGTTTCAATTTATTTCAATTATTTTTAAAAATTGTTTTCTGTTAAAAATTAAATTCGATTTATTAACACATTTTTTTTTATTTTTCTAATATTCTACATATTCTGTTTAATCTGTACTAGACGTCTGTACGCGGGAAGTCAGAATTCGGAAGTAAATGTTACGCGCGAGAGTCACGAGTTTTTCACTTTCGTTGGATTACATTTTCACTGTGTTACGTGTTTAAGACAAAATATTTATTTATGTAAAAATAATATGTGGGGCGAATACGTATGGCATGTACAGACTTAAGATGTAGTGAAAAATAAACTCTTCTTTTGTGTTTTTTTATACTAAACTGTATCACGGTTAAAAAATTAAAATAGTTATATCGATTAAGAAGTTATACTATTATTTTTTATTAAGTTTTTTAATATTCAGTAATACTAACAGTAATATTTACTTTTCTTTTTTTAAACCAACAACCGTGACTAATAGTTAGTAGTAGTTAGCTAGTTTTTTTACTTTATTTATTTATGCACAGGAACCGTTACCGTAAAATCGTATAATTTTTCTTTTTAATTATGTTTTTTTAACTTTTTAATACAAGTAAATAAAAAACATATATCGGTAAAAATTTATAAGATTATGTTCATTGCATATTTGCACAAATATTCCACTAGAAATTTATATAATTTTTTACTTCTCAATATTACGTATTACCACAAATATTTTACTAGAAATTTACATGGTTTTTTATTATTTAATTACAAGAAATACTTGTTTATATGTACTCGTACATATTTTATTTCCTTGAAATACAAGTAAGTATAAGTTTTCTAATTGAACGACTGATACTCGTCCAGTCGTGTTGACATTAGTCCTCTAGTAACATTAAAATGTTGATTTAGAATACGTTTAGAGGTTCTTGAGCGTTGATTCTATATATTTTAGGTGGCGATGTGCTGAATTTAAAAATCCTTTTTGAAAGAAACTTAAAAAGAAACTTAATTAAGTTTTTCTAAATTTAGAATAAAATATATTTTTTTTTAAGAAAAAGCAGCTTCACATACTGCTCCGCCTATATTGAGCAGGAGGTGGAGGGTATCTAGTGTTACGCTTAAAATACTGCGGGCCCCATTTTCTGGTAAATTTTCAGGATATTGCTTTTTAAGCTTACAGCAACAGGTATATTTGTTATTGCATGACGGAATTCAACGCCGCGCTTTTATTTGTTAGAGAATGAAGAGGAAAATATGTTCATTTGTTTTCAATATTGAAATAAACATAATTTCTGGATATTTTCTTTATTTTTTCAAGTTCATGTTTCCACTAAAGTTTTTTTTATTATTTTGTTTCGTTATCTGCAGGGAAGGTAGAAACAGACTAGTGACACTTAACTACGTTTTATATTTTCTTTCAGATTAATTTTATACCAACAGAAAACAGAAACCTAATGTCGCAATTCAATTACTCAAAAATTAAAATTAAAAAATTATAATAAAAGTTATATAATTAATATAAAATCTACAATGACATAATATATTATTTCTTTTATTGTTAGTATTTATAAAAAAAACATTTAAAAGGACAACAAAATTATAATTCACGATAAGTATCAAGACTATGTCCACACTACAACCAGCCTCTACTTTCGCTTTAGCTTTCCAAAACACTTTGACCGAATGTAAAACGATTTAAATCACATCTTAATTTACATAGCAATATCGACCCTATATTAAACTATTAGAGTAGAATTTTCATTGTTCTCAGTAATTAAATATTAACAAGTTGTAAAAGAAAATTGTTAATTTGAACTTTAATTTATTACATATAGAATTTAAATTGCCTTGAAGATAAGGGAAATGCTTTCTTTAAGGTACAGCAGGTAGCAGGTGGACTCTCATAAGGTTTTAAAACGATATAATGACAGGTAGGTTTAATTCGGTATAATAAGTAAACAAATATTTTTAAGGTCACACGATCTTAAGAGCGATCTTGAGATACCGTTTTCATTTATAGATTATAACTAATGAATGTAAATGGCATCTCAAGATCGATCTCAGAGTTAAAACTTTAATTTAAATACGGGCTTTACATAGGTAGATAATAGAGATGGATAACATAACAGGGTAGACATGAGAGCTAGTGTCTAGACAATTCGTCTCCCACGCACCGCTGAATTTTTGAGACATTGGATGTTGAATGAGACAACAATGCAGCTCTACAATTATTTTTTTCAAAAAAACAAAAAATCAATTATTTAATTTCCTCCTCCTTGTAACAAGACATAGCGCGACGTTAAGTTCCGCCACTCCACTTCGACATATGAACGCAATGTCTTAAAACTAGGTTCCCTTTGCCTACGCTGCTAGATGCCGTATATAGCATGAAGCCAATAAAACAATTTTATAAGTGTTTTCATATACATTGTACGATTGTTGTCTTACTAACACATATAATTGTTATAACTTTAATTATACTTTTCTTAATGAATGTAAGAGAAATTTTGTTTTTAATTATAATGCGTGGAGATTAAAATAAATTGGATTTGTTGTTAAAATTTGAATTTTGTAATTGGAAAATATGATTACATATTATAATATAAATTATTAGGACTTTCAATCTTTATACAGCGTTGTTTGCTAAGGACGTAAAGCTTAGTTAACTAGATACTTTAGGATTCGATAGATGTAGATTCAAATCCCGTTACGTAAAAATTATAATGATTTTTTTAAGGAAAAACGTCCGTATGCGTAGTTAATTTAGTATATATGATTGTCATATAACTGGAATACAATAATATTTATACCGTACACTGAACTAAAAACGGATTAATTTCTATCAATAGCTATTAACGAGAGGAACTTATATTTTAAGTTCATATTGAAAAGTCAAGGTCGCCGTGGTTCAGTGGGACATCGTCTGATGGTAAGCCGATGGTTTTGTGTTTAATCCTCAATTAGGGGAACGAATTACCTTCATTTCCTTGCTCTCATAACGCAACACCATTGTCTCGAATTCGGGTGCAAAAAGTAAAGAAAGCAGGAAAGGAATGCCTAGTCTTAACTAGGTGTAATCTGTCTACCACGCTATATGCAGGATACAGCATGAGATCTGTTTACAGGAACAATCGTGTTCATGATTTTTAAGATACTCAAAGGTCAAAACATTACAGGTACAGGAACCATTTTAATTGGTTTGAGGTAGCAAAACAAAACTAAATCTTTCAAATAACTATAAAAATGAAGAAATACGGAAGATACTTCAACTAAAAAGTATCAAATATTGTATGGTATTGCGAAACCCAACATCCGGTATGCAAAAGTGCTTCTGCAACAGTTACAAATGACATGCATAACGTCAGTCTTTGATGCCACGCACTGATTCCCATGGTGCCATGGTGGTGGTTCTATACGGAAATTCGAAATCTTCACATCTTCAAATATCTTAGAAAGGAAAGAACAATCAATGTCAACATCGCCAATTTTTTAAGCATTTGTTTTAAGCGTCACGCTGTAACTCGCATACAGCAGGGTAGGGAAAGGCAACTTAGAATTGAAATACTCCGTTTCCTACTTTCCGTGCAATTTTGATGACATAGCGTGTTGAAGTGCGAAGAAATTAATTTCCTGGGTGAATGCAGACCCAACCTGTTGTGCAAAACCTGTCAGGAATCGAACCCAAAACCTGTCATATTTACAGTCAAACTTTGTGCCCTTGCGCCACGACTAGCCTAATATTTTTAAATATCTTCACGTTACGTCCCCAGTCCACCCCACTATCTGCCGGAAATAGAGACATTGTGTTTTATGTGGAACTGAAGGGCACAGCTGGTACCTTTCAGCTTTATCCATCCTAGCAGGGTAGGCGGAGAGAGCCTATTGAGATACTAATGTCTTGGCAGACACTACGTTTTACGCCCAAGCTCGAGTCTGTTAAACTCAAGAAATGAGAGTTGAAACTTAGATGCACTTTATCTTAATAAATAATTAATTTCCTTGCATGGGGCTTAACCTATAACCATCGGGTTATAGGAAAACGATGTCCCATTGCGCCGTGAGGCCTCTAATGGAAGGAGTTTATTTAGGCTGTTTAAAATTAAAATTTTTATTACAAACTTGATTGATTTAATGTCCTTTATAAATTTTATATAATAAATTTATTTTTTACTGTTTTCTTTATTTCTCGCGGTATTTTTAATTTATTTTGAACTCGCTATATTATTTAAATTTTAATTCAAAACACATCTTATATATAAAAAAAACAATATAAGAATATAATTTAGGTATAAAATGATTTTAAAACAGTATTTCTTAAACAGTTTTTAGACTTACCACGTACAAATAATTTAATCTATAATTTTTTTACCACTACCACATATATTAATTATGTTATTAGACCAGACGTAAAACACTTGCATTTTTTAATATATTTTTTATATTAATTTATTATTTATATTTATATTTAATTATTTATTTATTTAAATATTATTTTATACGCGTGTATTATTATTTAGACCAGTCGCGCTACTGTTGCTTATGTGACGATACAATCATATTGCAGTGCTGTCAACCTTTTTATTAATATTTGTTTTTATTTTTTGTCTATAAAAAATATTTGGCGAAAGTGAATACGTTTTAAATTATAAATAATAATGATAATATTTTTTTAAGCTTCACGTTCTCTTCTTTTCCTTGTAGAATAGCACAAAGGTGAAACAAATAAAAAAAAAAGGTCAACACTACTTTTGTTATCTTGTATTTCTTTTATTTGTTAAAAGAGATTCTTTCTCATTCTCACTGTCATACTAAGTTTTTATTGATTTTATAAAATACTAGCGACCCTCTTGCGGCTTCGCCCGCTTTAACTACTGGATTATTCATATAATGTATGTTTGCAAATCACTTAAGATAATGTGAAAATTAATTAAACCCTAATGCAACCCGCATTTTCGTAGTTTCAATAAGGATTTTCCAATTGTTTTACACAGCAAGGATTTTTTAGTAGGTACCGTAATTTTATATCTGTGATACTAATCTTTTCAAGTACTTATTAAAATATATTTAAATTACTATTTTTAGATAGTTAAATGACATTAAATAATACATTCAACTCGAATTATCTAATACGTGCAAACGCATCTAAATCTTCGTTGCTATAAAGGCAGGCGGGTTTTTTTTTT